>PNEQ01048894.1:0-45811 GCA_003012365.1 Medauroidea extradentata
TTTTGGCAGTAAACCGACGATATATCATCTCACTAATCTCATGTTTGGGGCACCAAATACGTTTCCGCGAAACCTTTACCCACTGAAACTTTGTAATGTCAATAAAGTTAACGTGAATATTTTGAAAATATATAATTGTGGGCACCGTCACCAATGGTTGTGCACAGGGTAAACAGATGTTTCTCATTCGATTAACCTCCTACCTTAGGTGTCTGTAATTACCCCACAACGTCAAATAGGCAGGGCTATAAATAAGGCCCCGGCGAAGTCGCTGTTAGTGGCAGGGACAAACTTAAGACTGCTTTTCGTGTGGACAGCTATAGCTACTTATCCTGCTGCATAATTAGTTCAACTAGCCGCTTGGACATTCTAACAATTGATGACTGAAGTACCAATCTTGTGTAGAAAGAGGTTTTTCAATTTAAGTAAACAACGAATAATACTCGCGAGCAAAGCCGCGGGGGACTGCTAGTAAATTATAATTATGAACTCCCAGTGCAACAAACATTTAAAAATGTAATCAGAAAGCGTGCCCAGTAATGGAATATAAGGTACGCGCATACATGCGCAAACATTGCTAGCGACTCTTTTTATATGTATAGATTTCAGCCAAACACTGTTCAAAGTTTACACACCAGATGACATGTCATTTTCCCCAAATAAAAAATCTGTACGTTCCATTGTTTTTGCGTAATTACTCATTAAAGTCTCAAAATAGCCGTTACAGTGTAGCCAAACTAAAAAAGAAGTAATTTACTAATGAATTTTAAGTTACAGGAACTGAAAGTCAGTGTATCAATGCATTTTATGACATGTTTGACAAAAGTTAGTTTAGAAAATTTCAGTAGTAACTAAGTCAAAGTTAAGCAAAAACTTACTCATTTTCATCAAATTAAAAAAAAAATACAAAAATTTATCTCATTGTACTTACAAAAGTGTCTTTAAGTAGCCCATATAATTTATTATCGATACGTATTATCTTGTTTCTGCAAGTTAAATCCTCATTTTTATTTTGGCTACGACGCAACAGCTATTTTGCGACTTTGACAGGTGATTATGCTAAAACTATGGGGAAGTTGTTTTATTTTATTAAGGGAAATGACATTTTATCTGATGTGTAAAAGTTGTGCAGTGATTGGTATAAATATTAATCGTCTATACATCAATTAATGTAGTCCAGCTATTAGGGATTCTACAGTGAAAATACGTATATTATTCTAAACACTACACAGCAATGTCTTCTTTATTTCTGTGACCGGTTGCTTCCAGTTCAGAGCCTTGCCTCGGCCCTGGAGAAGTAGCCGCAAGTCACTGGAGGCTCCAGGACCCAGGCAGCACAAACGCGCCAAGTCCGGACACTTCTCCAGCGCGACCTCAATCCCTCCAGGGCAAGGCGTTAATTAACGCAAGAGAGGTCTTAGATCTGACATTTCGCACGACGACCAATCTCAAAGTCTGCCAACCGTTATTAACTTATCTTCCCTGTTAAAGCTACAAGCAACACGGACCCCATTTAATATTTCACTAACGAATTGGTTTAGTGATTAAATCTTCCACTACGTCCAAAAATATCGCATAAATATAGATTAATTTTCAACATGTTAAGGATAACTGGAATATATGTCTGTAAATTCGAAGCCTCGACAATTTCCTGAAAAGTAAGTTATAAGTTACTTGTACTTCTGCTAAACAAAGTCAAATCCTAAATATCAAATATGTAGGCAATGTATAAAGTTCTTGTTTCCAAACTTTGAACGTCCTTAAAGTGGTATAAAGTTAGTCAATTCTGTCATTTAAAGGTACTAAGTTGCAAGTTTTTTAAGTGTTATAAGGAAAAAGTTAAGTTTCGTAAAATGGCGTCAATTGCAGCTAATGCGTTAATAATTTTCTAAATAGCAATAACCTTTTTTCATGTCTATAAATTTCGTTACACGTACTATTTGCAACATCAACTATATAAAATATGTCATACGAATCTACTAGATTTTTGAAGTCACAACGGTCAATTGAAGAAAGCTGTATTGTGTTCCGAATTTCGGTGTATCTTCGGCAATGCTTAAATAGCTGGAGCCTTTATTTAAAATGCATATTAAAATACTAAAATTAACTTCCACGCAAACTAAACCCTCAAATGTATATAATTTTTTTTTATGTTGATACAGTAGTGACTAAGAATTCTTAGTGTACCGTCCAGAAGAGTTAGTTATTAACTGATGTATCTAACAGAATTAAAATCATAAACTATATATTTTTAAGTGTACATAATTACTAGTATCATACAACATAACAGTTATTGCAATACACAATGAAAAATTTCCATATGAAAGAAATGAAGGAAGTATCGTAGACCCTTACACAGCATTAAATGTAATTTCTTTCAATCACCTTAAAAATTAATGAGATTGAAAAACAGTATGTATTTTCAACATTCTTTAAATTCTTAAACGTGTTTATATAAAAATAATAACATATATTCCGTTCGGCTACTAACGAATAAATATATCTAATCGGTATTTTATGAACGCAGGTTTAATCACATTTTTCATACTAAGAAAGAAAAGTGGATATAAATGTAGAAATAAAACTCCGAGCAATGTGTAATACGATGAATATTTAAGTCAGTCATTTTTTGCTACGGGTTATTTAAATTTCTTTATAATGCTTCATTCTCTTAAGGTATGGAATTAATAATTTTATTCTCTACTTTCAAAATGCAAATTTGTACACCGTCTTATCAAAGCAGGAGCGCACCCGAGCTGACATGTTGGCGTCTTTATTTCGTTTCGCAAACTAATTTTTTCATTCCACGTTTTCGCAGTTGATTTATTCAGGCAGCTGCGTCCACGAACTCTATACTCTCATCTTCAAAAGCCTCAACGAAATTATCTCTTCAGAAAATAATTAGCTGCTAAAGAGAGCATTCGCTGGAAACTCTTAAATCATATCAAGAAACGTAAATGGAATTACTAGCGTGTGGAGGGTTGCATAGTATCCAGGAGACTCCCGCTCAAGCTGTTAGGGTGATTAAATTATAAACCTGAGAGCGATTCCAACGGATGCGCCGCACAGCATATCTTCGTCACGTGAATATCTGCCTCCGCCTTAAAATTGGTGGTAATGGATCGCTATTGCTTCCCCTCGGATACGAAACAAGCATTTTTTAAAACTTTTTTTCGCATCTTTGTCGCTTTTCTTCATCTCTCTATATATTTCTTTCGCACTCACTCCTTTTACATCGCTCTCTCTTCCGCTAATGCATCCCTAAAGAGGTAGTTTTTTTTTTTTCAAGCTATAATCTTCTAATGGACAGCGGTAAACGTCAGAAATTCTTGCTGAGCTTACTGAGAAATAATAAAAAAGTATACAAGTATACATATATAAATACATATATGTATGTATGTCACATGTATATATATATATATATATATTTATTTATATACAGTCCCAAGAAACAAACTCGTAATAAGCATATTACGTGAATCGCGGGCTGAATTTGACACGATAATTAGGTGGCAAAAAGTTGCACGACATTTTACTTGCACAATGTGGCAACAATGTACGCAGAAAGTCCCATCTTGCAATCCACGCCAAACGTCAATAAAACGTAGAATCATATATGGACTGCTCGGTATTTTAACTTGCATCCATAACATGCAGGTCAGAACACTAGTTGTAAGATAAGTAAGATATCTGTGGAGTGCAAGAGGGGACCAATTACAGTGAAATGTTGTCACATTGTGCTTGCAAAATGTCACCGTACAATATTTCAAGAGTGAGTGATAGTCAACATCTTGAATTATTGTAATTTGTGCCATAACTTTTGCTCTGGGCAAATTTTTGAAACTTTAACCTAACTGTACCTAATGTTAGAATTTTAGACACCGTTGAGGGTGCCGCCTACCCGCGCGTGAGAGGCTCAAAAGCGACGGAGCAGTAAGGTCGACCTTGAAGCGCGCATCAAATGCCGCGTCGCCTCAACGAGCCAAGCGCTGAACTAGCGTGCAAGCTTCCCGCTGAACCGTTTTTACCATGGGACACTAAGCGCTGACCATATAATTTAATTGGTGGAAAGTCTGCAACAAAGTTCAGTGCAGGACGCAATCTGAGTTTCACATACATCCGGATAGTACATTTTGATGTTCAGAAGTTTGAAAAGGCCGTTTTTAACCAGTTTGGAGGACTTAGAAACAGTGTTTTTAATGAACGTTGCGTCTTGGCAATGAGGTTCCGACCTTGTCTGAAGATTGTTTTCATACCGTACGTTGGTACAATGGCCACACGTGGAATATTTTCGTAGAAAAATCCTGTTTACAAACACGCTGCAACGCATTTGAAGCGTGGGGTAGGCGGTCGCCTTAATATATTTTGCCGTTACTGTTGTTACAGATAGAATTGCAATTGGAAAATTCTTAATACTTTCTTAACTGCAATTCGTTCTGTTACAACAGTAACGGAAAATAATGATTTACGATGTCTAAAATTCTCTTAATATGTCGTCTATTCCATAGTTTGGTTAAAGTTTCAAAAATTTACCCAGAAGAAAAGTTATGACTACCTAATACAAAATTCACGATGGCGACTATTACTCACTCTTAAAAGAAATTTTGTCGTCTCCAATTTACACCAGTATTCGCGTTGTGTGCATATTGCGTGTTCGTTTCTGGACAGTCTGTAAGTAATGCATTAGATTCCAACCCGAAAGCTAGGATATATTAAAGTTATAATTTTGTCAGGGGTTCCACCCTATTCATATTGCAGATATTTACGCATACAGTCAGTTTAGTTTATTGCATCTTTGGATATTTTTTGTGTACATTTTTGCACAAAGATGGTGGACATGTCATATTTACAATATACAATCATATGAATAAATTACATGATATATACATTTAAAATTAGAAACTAAAAGAGCGAAATTCAATATTTCTTGTTGGTTCGGGCTCGTATTTTGGCTCACGTCAGCATTCTTCATAGTCTCCACATGCAAATGAAAAAAATAGCAAGAGAAGAAACAGATTCTAACCCAGAATAAATATCTTAAGTAAGTATCTACATTGTCATAGATTCACTTAAATACTCATCGACTGTGTAAAAAGTATTAAGGATTAAGAAACCTTTGAGGGTTTTTTTTAAAAATATTTTTGTGTTCGTTAAATATGAATCTTGCAGGTGCATGGGGAGTTTGTTAAGTATAACGTGTAAGGATTTCGAGTTGGAAATAACATGCCGTTGAGTTGATACGAAACAATGTTTTTTTTTTATTAGGTCAAAGTTATCACTCGGAAACTAAATCACGAAATTAACAAATGTAATTATAAATGTAGTAAATTTACCCGAACTATGTTTACCTATGTACCAAAAACATATTACAGTATTACCAAATCAGCATGAATGTTATAAAATATTTTGAAACCTTTCAACGAAATCAAAACTGGGTTCATCGGACTGCTGTCCCAAAATATTGTTACAAGATGCAAACAAAACTAGGTTAGAGTAACGCACTAGATTGTAATTCTTTATCGCATTCTGTTAAAATAAATAATCACATGATAAAACAAAGTTCAAGCAGTTAATCATCGTGAAGATTCCGTTCCAGATCAGTGGCTTGCCCATAGTGGCGTTGAGATACGTATGCCTTTGTCACCCGTATAACTCCCTTGCTTCAAGATATCACAAGAGGGAAATTTTTCTGTATAAGCAACCGCGTTACTGACAAAACTAAACTGGTTAATTACATTCCTTTATAGACATGGTGGAAATTCACGAGTATCTTTTCTACCAGCGTATTCTCCAACTTTTGAAGTGTCTTGCGACTTGCATGATTGGACGATGGGTTGTACGGTTTATGTGTTTACAGACCAATCACACGCGTTCAGTCGTAGAACACCAAAAATCATTATTGGCCTATTCAAATAGGGACTCAACAGTAACGGTAAAAAAACCGTGGAAATGAATACATTTCTTTGAAGCCTACACTCTATATTTGAAACTGTAAATATTTACAATTTTCCAGTGATTTTTCAAGGATTCAAAAGAACACTACAGGTTGCATCAGCGAAATTAACCCATAGATTAAATCTGCAACTGCCACTAATTGGAAAATTAAAAATTGTTTATTACTCAGATGTACAAATATATGGATAAGTTTAATTTAAACGTAATTCTATTTTTTTTTCTAAATTGTGTCATAAGCGCAACGAAAGCATGCACCAGAGTTTAAAAATTTTAGAAATCGTTGGCAGTCGAACCCACGACTTACAAGACACAAACTACCACATTTAGCCCCAACCTAACGTGAACTCTTTATATATGCTTGTCACTAAAGAAGTTTTTACTATTTTTTTACCAGTTATATGCGTTAAGTTGTACATAGTTCTCTTTGTAGTAATAATGTTGCTGTTTGTATTTAAATATATATTTTTCAAAGCAGCATAACTTTATACTCATTTAGTGAACAACACAGTGAAATTGATCATTTACAAAACTGAACTGTCCACAACAGTCGTACGATAAGAATACTATGATGGGTTTGATGAAAATATTAATTCACATTTAGGAGTAACTTATTAAAAATCATTATTCACTTTAAACAACGAGCAAACTAAAATTAGCAGAAAGCTTGCTGTAGAAATTACACTCTAAAAATTGTTTGTAAATTTCCCAGACGTGCGTATAGGAGCGATAAGAAATTAGGTATAGTAGAATAGTTTCCCAGACATCCATGGTCACACTCCTAAACCTTTTTATAAAACAGTCAAATGTATACTGAAGTTACCAGAATTGTATTGTAACAACTGTAAAAGTTTGCATATTTACAAGGCGGAAGTATGGTAACTGTACCATACTGGGTCTGGGATAATAACTTCCTAAACTTCAAGGAAGTTTTTTTACATTGTATGGTACAATAGTTATTACATGTGGCTTAGGCCTAGATTTTTATCATGTGGCATTGGTGATCTGATATTTTAGATACAGATTTAATTGTAGTTTTCAAATAACAGATAAATTAGTAGAATTTGCAATGATTAATTTGTGTCATATATCTACTAATTTATTTGTTGATACCAGACAAAAAAAGCAGATTCACCAGAGCAACCCTTACAACTTATTGAAGTTGTAAAAACTGTGAATACTCCAATTTAGAGTGTAGCAAATAGTCAGCTTTTCCCGTGGAAAATCGTTATCTCAATACACTTTCAACACACACATTGGACTTAAGCACTTTCTGCTAGTGCAGTGGTAACTTTCGAAATAACAAATTACTGAATTTACTCAATTCAACTCTTACAAATTGTCAATACATAAAAACTAATTTCGCGAAGTTGTTCTACAATATTTGTCGATTAAATAGTTAACAATGTATTAAATACAAGTTTTTGGCCTTACCTGTGTTATACAGTTCACATAAAACTGTAATTTGTTTTGTGTATGTTAAAAAAAATCAATAAATCTGAGATATAAAACAAAAAATTTAACGAATTGTCATATTCTTAAAATTTTCGTGATTATTAGGAACAAATATACTTTTTTTTCTGATGCGATTTATGTGAATCTGTGGTCCGGTTGTCAGCTTATCGTGTTTTAATTTCAGACCTTTACGAGATGTATCAACAGAAAATGTCTACTAATGAGCAAAGCGTAATTATACATGTTCATGTGAAAGTTGTCACTGGAGATAGTGACTTAGGTATCGTCAAATGACAGGTCGTAGCTAGGGCCATGAACTTTTCGCGAAAGAAAAATACCCCAGTTTGTTTCAGTGCCTTTACCGCCACATTATGTAGTCAGTGATTTGATGTTTCAGCTCTCAGGTGTCTTGAGGTTCTATCCTAAAATCACATACGTGTGTTGCTGCAGTCAAATGAGAGACGTCACTTCAAAATGACACACTACCACTGACCCTAAAGCAAAGATAAAGTTGTGCACATTAGACACTGAAACAAAGTGGGGCAAAATTCTTTTCACGAAATTTTCATAGCCCTAATCGTAGCTCAGCATGTCAAAAAACCGACTGGTACAGTAAGTTCGATTATATTTACTGATATTTGGGGAAATAAATATTTCCTGTTTAACACGAAAAAAATTGGCGAGGTGCATCAACTCAACAGGACAACACAAACGACGTGACGTAGGGAAGGACATTAAATTTAAGTGAAATGAAGTAGATTTAGCAGATAATATAAGTTGAGATATTAGGGGCAGATATACACTTACGTGTTACTCTTTGAGGTTTTAGGGAGGGGGGGCACCTGTGTGAACATATTTTGCACGGGTATTGATCCCTACTACCTTATGGATTTATCTGTTTCTTCTCGATAACTTCTGCTTCAGTCGATGTATCAAAAATTTTGTCATAACAGCGCATAGATACAAACTTAATCGATTTTCTGTAATTGTTGGAACCATTATAAATTCATAATTTTTCAACGGGAAACAGCTGAAAAGGAATAATTGCTTTATTTACGGGAGCGACTACACAGGCCACAAAAACAACAGAAACAATGCCATATGGATTCAAAAAAGTGAATGAAACAATAAACTATGCCTTGTCAGCGTGAAAAAAGTAAACCAATGTCTCTATTCCCTGATTTGTAAGAAAAACCGTAAAACCGATCTGACAGGGATCAAGCCCTTTAAGGCCTCGCTCTTTAGCTGTGCAGTGGTTTCGAGAAAAAACTAATGCAATTTAATACATGTCAGTACCTAAGAGGCATAAGACACTGCGTCTACTTTTGCTCAAAATGCACTTTTACCATAAACATTTACACAGATTTAAGTACTTCCGAGTAATACACTAGACAAGGTCTGTGTTGTGTCAAAGACCCACGTTTTGGGAGTTAAATAGCTCTACTCTACAAACTGCTCTCCTGAGAAATGTGATTTTTGTGACATAGTGTCTTAAACATCCAAGGTACAGATACATAAAAAATTAATTCTTAGTTTTAACACTTATGTTCCAATACATCATCATTTGTGTAGTTTTTTCTGTTGCAATACACTAAACGGATTTTTAGATTTTTACCCCCGAAGTATCACACATTTTGCTGTCAAAATAAGCCAAAATTATAAAAGTTAATTCTTTAGTAACAAACGGTACATTATTAAAAATATGCTCTGGCAAAATGGTGTATCGTATGACTGTACACAATCTCAGCTTTTCAAAGCATTTGGTTAATACGTTTTGGAGTTATTTGCAATTGTTTGAATTAAATGAAAGGGAATTGCCTTAAAAGACAAATTTTAACATTCTTTGGCTTCGTGGAAAATTTAGAGATTAATGGAGGACCTAAAATGTACAACACGTGTATAACTTCCTCTGACATAAATGCTTTTCTAAGTAAACTTACTTAAGAAAGCGCTTGTAAATAAATAAACGCTGATAACATCGACTGATTACTACGTTTTTTTCGAAGCCAGTATGGATAAAATACTCAATGACAATGTTAGATAATGGTATTTGCCAACTTTATGAGTAAATATTTATTCTGAATTACTAATTCGTTACGCATGATCTCTTGCGCCACAGTTTAATGCACGAGGTTCCGGCGCCATAGATTGTGTCTCAGAAGTTCGTAACATTGGAAACAATTTTGTTTAAAACGTTTGCTAAAACTATTGTCTAGGATTGCTATTGTTTAGCTGTCGCAAATTGGCTCAAGAAACCTACAGTTATAGATTAATGCTTTTAGCATTGAATTATGTACCACGCCCTATTAAAGGAAGGAAACTGGAAGGGATGCACTCGACATTAACATAATGTATTTGAATGTTTCTTGCAATGGGAGAAAATGACTTACTATACTGTTGTGGGCATTAACATGCTAATAAAGTGCCCAATCGTCATAATGAGCAAGGTGGGTAGTTATTTACTCAGTGCTAGACATAAAGGTGATAATGATAGAAGGTGATATGAAGAGCTACAGTGGAAGGACAGAGCGGAGATATCAGGATACCAGCAGTCTAACATAAACTTCCCCCACGTTTCAATAATAAATATTGACGTTGAAAACTGAAGTAAACCGCTCCCTTAAATCTGTAATACAATTTCTGTAGTCTTAACAAAATCATGTCGTTTGACCCTGTAACGGTCCACAGCACTATTTGTGATTACTATACTTGTTACTTAACTCTACAATAATAGTTCTGTAATCTCAACAGAATGAGATGTTTCTTCATACAGTCAATTGATATGTTGCAATAACCATACTTGTTTGTTACTCAGTGAAGACATCCATCGCACACTACTAAAGATTGCCTCACCATTCTCCACCGAAGATCACCAGCCCCCGCCAATCAACCGACTGTAACTCACTGCACAAACTACAACCATAACCTAAATGATTAAGCATGCCACTTCCATCCCGGAAAACTCCACCACTCATCAACGCCATCACCTCACCACCCGATAGTCCTCATTTTCACTCCCTCATTATTGTCATCCCACTAGGACACCAAGCTGCAGTTAAGGGTTATAGTATGTTATGATGTATTAACACTTCCCATTAAATCGGCATATGTAGCCGAAATATATTTTGGAAAGAGCTGAAAGACAATTACTACTCCTTATAAAAATTTTCTTTGTTATCTCTACACTGTTAAAAATTTCTGTAAATTCACGGAAATATTTACAGAAAAGTACTGTAATTTTTTAGAATTGGCTTCCGTATTTTTTTGTTTACGGAAATTTGTCCATATTGCCATTGTACGGTTGTTTGACCGTAATTTTCCATAAATTCATGGAAATATGTTTCTACAATTTTAAAGCGTATTTTACAGAATTGGTATTAATAATCACTATGAATCTTGGAGTTAATGTGCAAGCACAATGGTGCTAAACGAAAAGAAGTCAAGACAAGCTAAGGTAATAGAAGTCAAGTGCTGCTTCCTGGTTGTCCACACTTTGCCGCGAAGAGAAGATTAAAACAAACAAGGACTCGTATCGCGCATGGACAAAGGGCCGAACAGTCTAGTAAGTGAATGAAGTGTTCCGAGTAGTGACCACGTGGGCGTTTGGTCCAACTGGGAGCAAAACCAGCATAAAGTTTATTTAGCATTAGTCCCCTCTCTACGGGGTGCTGCTATTTGCCTTCAGGGCAATTAGGGGAGCTTGTCATTGTCTGAGATTGGTTGTTGGGGTCTTTCGGTACGAATAGCACCTAAGTGCCAAGAGGTCTGTGATTGGTCGAGGGCTTAAACCCCGCCCTAGGAGGGTGTTGGGGGAGTGAGGGGGAGGTGAAGTGAGGGGAATGGACCCATTTGGTACAAGTTATGCCTAAACACCGTGAAGGGGAAGTGGATATCTGCCCCCTCTGCTGCACTCTATCCTTGTACTATCCTATCTCTACCCTTATAGCATACCTCCTCCCTGTCACAGCCCCCTCTCCTTATGATATACCCCTGTAATGTCTTACAGCATACCCCTGTAGCCTCTCCTGCCCTCTCCCTTTCCTTATGACATACCCTTCTGGCCTACCCCACTCAATGGCCACACACATCTTATATTCTCCTCGCTTCATCACAGCTGAAAAATCGCACCTGTTCTCTGCGTTTTGCGCTAGAGGGTATAAATATGTATACCTTTACAGTTATTTGTTTCTATAGAATAAAATCTTTTTATCATAATGTAACTAATTAAGTTCTCTAAAACCAGGATGTCAAATACAAGTGTTGTCTCTTATAAAGTTGATATCTTACCACTACATGGAACTCATTTACTTATAAATTGTCACTGTGGTGTAATGGTTAAGGCTTCAACCCAGTAATCACAAGGTCGTTGGTTCGATTCCTAGCAAATTAGAAATGTTTTTTAAGTTACTTAACAATGCATCTGAATCTCGAGATAACATAGTAAATGAGAATACGTCGTATTTCTGGAAAATGGAGTGCTAGTAGCTTACAGAAATTTAATTTATTTGCGGAAAACGGATTGTCCGTAATTTTATGGAGGGTTCCGTTATCAAGAAAAACTGAGTGTCTGTTACTTTACGAAGATTTCTGAATAATTTTGTGCCTGTAATTTTCCATAATTTCGCGGAAATTTTTTTAATAGTGTACATAGCTATCTCTGTAATTATAACATAATTGGAGGATATCTCTCCAGGATACTATTGTAGGTACCAAACCTTTTCTCCAAGCATGTGAAAAAAAAGTTACCGTCTACAAAACTATGCAGTTACTTACAGGCAATGTTGGGTTTACAATATTGTGTTCTGTTACCGTAACAATACTCTTTGTATTCACTTCCATTTGTTTAGTTCGTTTTACAGAACACACTGTTCGTGCTACAGAAAAAAAGGTTGCTACAGCAAAATAAATTAAAAGTATATCAATAGTTCTGCTAACGATTTAGATTGTATAGTATTACTAAACATTCTGTTTCTGAATCACCGAGAAAAAGATGTGTCAAAACAACTGAATGCATAAAGTTTACTGTAATTTTGTTGCTTCAAACAAATTACTGTTAATTCAAACATTGGACTGCTATAGTTAGACTATTAAAGTTTGTTTAATTTGCCCAAATAAATTTTTGGTATGTTTGTATGAATGAACAAATTCTTCTGAATGATAATGTCAACTATACAGATATATTAATTGTGCAGAAAAAATACACGATCGCACATATTTGCTGTTATGAATCGATGAAGTAACATCAACAATTTTACTTACCAATCTCTTCGGTGTGGTAAATGTTACTAATACTATACTATAGACGGAGTGGACATCATTCTTGAGCAATTTCCGTGCGTTTTACAGCAAACTAAATTTTGGTGTGGACATGTTTGTACAATCTCATGCTTAACACGTGCGCCGCGTAACCTTTAAATAATTGCACATGAAAACAAAAATAATATAATGACGATCTTTTTGTGTTCCCAAGACGTGTTAAAGTACTGCATTCATAAACATAGGGGCGTATAAAGTAATGGTTTCAAGAGAGTTTTGCTAAAGTACAAGTACAACATGTGCAGTTTAAGGCATTCGTGACTTGGTTAAAGTAAGGTAGCCTTTAAGTAGGTACAAGGTGATGTCTATATACAAAAAAAAATGTAACGCAACAAAATTATTTAGTAAAAATATATCATTCTAGTTAAACTAAATAAACGCTTGGTTTATTTAACATAGCTGTAATATATTTAAAAAAAATGGTGCTTGGTTAACGAAGTTATCCTAGCAGCTAATTCTAATAGATGCATGATTGTTACAACAAAAATATTTTACAGTCTTTGTTAAATTAAACTAATGCTGTGGTTTTTTCAAACAAATAAACTTATTTGAATCGCAGTGTAAAAAAGTTATTTGTACCGATACGACTTGTTAAAACAACTAAATGATGTCAAACAAGTAACTTACTTGTGCCAGCAGTGACCTTGATTGCTGGCATACACGCATGCAATTTGGTTGTTAAAAATATAGATTATATTTAACAAAACATTTTACTCAGTCAGCGTACTAAAGTTTGGCTGTCGTAACCCTAAAATGTCATTACAGAACTGTTGACTGATATCTGCTGTGTTAGAGTCGACTTATCGTCTTCTCCGTTTTCGTATCTGAAAAGAAAAATATCTATAAAATCTATGAAATTAATTAGAGAGCAATGTGGCCTTATGTCTTTTAATGTTTACGTCACAAGTGCGTGTCCCAGTAACACTCCAGAAACCCGGCAGATCGCGTCGAGACAGTATTAAATGAGCCGCTCTCATATTTTTTATTCAGTCGCCCACGGGCGTTGAAAGAACAGGGTCACGCTACTATCAGCTCTTATCTCGCAACTCGACACCTAGCCATGGCAGCTCGTCGTATCCTACAAGAATATGTGCATTTATAGCTACCGACACACCACAACGAGTCTACAGTTCGCATATCTATAAGCTAGGTATCGTCATAATTAGTTGGAATACCGCTAATTGTTTAAAACAAAACATTTGATTGGAATATAAGGTTTTCGTTTACATTGTACGAAATTTTTCGTTAACTTTCGATATCAAATAGTTTATATTCCTTTGATTTTATACAACTAAAACGTTTCTATTTTTATGTATTTACTACTTTGATCCATATAGCTCGTTGTTAGGAGAATAACATAGCCAGGAACGTAGCGGGCGGGGTCAGCTACGGGAGGAAGTTTTAACAACATATCGGGCCCCGACTGTAAAGACTTGCAAAAAAGCAGCGCAAGGCAGAGGGTCCGTTCCTTGTGTTCGCAGCGCGAGACATCCACGAGAGGCATAAGTTGAGCTAAGTTGAGTTTCATTGGTTTTGGACTAATAGAGTAGATTGTGCCGATGCAGGTAACACAGACACGAATGTGTAGTTAAAGTAATAAAACGGTTTTGTTAAATATTGGAACCAACAGTTCTTCTACACCTAAGATTACTCCTCACTGTCATCCACTCATGCTGTGAACTTAAATGTATGAGACTTCCTTGAGCATAGTAAAGATTGCAATATTGAAACATCCTAGAGTAAACACAGTGAAATAAAATTTCAGCGTAAGTTAATTTGTTTCAGCAAGTACTTTGGTTTACGTTGGAAGTTTACTCCAATAACATATAAACCCTAACTTTTGAAATTCTGTTGCTTGTATAATATACATGCTAAATTTTACTGTAAGGGAACAATGTAGTCACTAGCGAGGTCTGCAAAACTTACAAAATTGCGTGGGAATATAAAACAACCATTACTTCACATTATGAATTCTGTCGTACTTCTAGCCTGACACACTGTAAAAATAAAATTTTCAGGATATAACTGAAACTTTGCTCTACGTAAGCAATTCCAGTAACTATATATAAATATAACCCCGTCGCAAACTTTCTAACAGTTCATTTCAACATCAAAATTTAATTTACAAACGTACAACGTCATAGAATAAATCTATGTAATTATTTGTGCAGTATGACAGAACGCTTACGGTGGTAATATTTTACATCGGACACTCTATTAAGGAACATATTACCATTCACTCGAAATGGACCGCGGTGGCCGAATGGTCAGACAGTTTTCCTCCTACCGAGGCGATCCGGGTTCGATTCCCGGATTTTCGCATGTGCGAATAGTGCCGAACGACACCGTTGGTCGGCGAGTTTTCTAGGGAATCTTCCGTTTCCCTCGCCCCTTTATTCCAGCGCTGCTCTACAACCACCTCATGCAACCAGTACTGAAGACCTCATGTTATGCGCTGACCAAAATATCTCACTCACTCACCATTCATTCGAGTAGATATTTAAATATTTTAAAATTACTTTACCGAATTTGTAGCAATCTTCTTGCATGCTACCCGTCGGAAAAGAATTCCGACGAATTGTTTACAGTATTTTTCTTGTAAAGAACAAACTTAACTTCAGGTTCGGGAGACGAAATTCATGGCTGAAGAATAAATATTACAAGTTTGGAACTTGAATGTCAAGAGATCATGTTGGAGAAGGATTGTAGCAGAAGAGAGTTAAAAGTTGAAAGAGGGGTGGGTATTTGTGTTGGAAAATAAGTAGATGGAAGGATTTGAATCCAAGGCCAGGAAACCGTAACAAAGATTCTAATGAGCTTTATGCAGATCGCCTTTACAGATGGCCGCAAACAAACAACAAAAGAATTCCGAGTCGTAGTTCCACGAAGAAATCGCAGTACGTGAAACGAACAGCTTTGGTTATGGCAAAATATAGTTGAAAGACCAAGTTAAAGACTTATTTAAATGAGTTCTCAAGACGTATTACAGTAAACATATTAGTATTTCTATAAACAACTGCTATTACCTATGTAAACGGTTTCCATAAATGACTGACTTAAAAATCGCAAAAGTGGGTAGATATATTGTATATGATGGCAAACAATATAATTTGGTTCATTATATTCGTTTTAAACAAATTATAGTAATTAAAATCTCTCGGGATATTTCAATAAAAGGACATTTATTTTAGTATTTTTCATCGTATATAATGTCAGTTATGAAATTTTCTTCTACGCAAGTGAATACTTATTGTTCAAGTTTTAAAGAAATATATTTTACTTTAAAAGCAAGTCATGTAATCAAGAATAGTAATTTATAGTAAGTAATATTTTCTGTTTTTCTTAAATTAATTTACAAAAGTGAGGATTTTTTAAAAATTAAATGACTTTGAATCTCGTTACTGCCAGAAATAAAATTAAAATAAATAACAATGTAGCGAATTAGAGTTAATACGTGGTCAATAAAATATTTTGGAACAAGCTATGTCATAAATTATCTACGAATGTTTTCACTGCCTTTAAATTCATGGAATATAATGCATGCAATATGTTTCTTTTGCTGCATAAATATAAACATATTCATATCCACGCGATGAAACTACAAAAAATATGAAAAACAACATGAGCATTTGCGTTGGTATTTACGAGCAACAGTATTTCCTTAAGTTGTTGAAAGTTTTTGTATTTTTCACAATATACAACAACGTATTCTCAGGATATTTGATTCTAACATGCAGGTCATTTAATTCGCGAAATTTCACCATCTCTAGTCATTGTATGATGCCGTATATTAAATTATTATTTATATCTTAAGAATGTTTTTCAAGGAGCCGACTTTAAAATTTGTGTAAAATACAATGTCTGTAAATACCACGCAATTTTATATCGTCTACATAGCGATTTAGGGGAGGCAATTAAAATACCAACACAGCTTACAGAAAATGTCTCTATTTAAAAAAATTGTATTTTGTTGATCTATTTAAGGATAATATTTAGATACATTATTGCAATGGATAAAGTTCGTACAAAATAGCCCGCTCGTAATTATATTGTGTAAAATACTAACATAAAATAAACATTCCGGGGATTTAATATCAATAGTTTTCAGAGATCGCAAATGTTCACTTATGACTTTACGTAACCGGAAATTCAATGCTGAATACTTTGTTTCTTTTCATAGTTTTTCAAACTGAAGGACTGACTGACTAGTTATCAATACCAACATACATTTTTCAGTTAAACTGCGTTACTGCAAGGTAGGTAGAGACACAGCCAAACTAAGTAGAGCAACTGCAAAGCTAATTAGAGAAACTGACGATATATATATATATATATATATATATATATATATATATATATATATATATATAGAGCCACTGCCAAGGTAGATAGAGGCACTGCAGGCTAGGTATAACTACTGAAAGTTAGGTAGTGTTACTGCCAGCTGGGCAGAGCCACTACAAGCTGGCTAGAGCTACTGCAAGGTAGGTAGAGCCACTAAAAGTTAGGTAGTGCTACTGGAAGGTAGGTAAAGCCACTGGAAGGTCGGTAGAGCTACTGGAAACTATGTAGAGCCACTGCAACTAAAGTATTTCTCCTGCAAGCGAGGTAGTGCTACTGGAAATTAGGTAGAAATACTGAAAACTAGGTACAGCCACTGCAAGTAGGGTAGTAATACTGCAAACTGGGTAGAGTCACTGCGAGCTATGTAAGACCACTGCAAATAAGGTAGAGCTACTGCAAGTTTGATAGACACTGCAAGCTAGGTACAGTTATCTAACGCTAGGTAGAGACACTGTAAGCTATGTAGAGCCACTGCAAACTAGATGGAGCCATCAGCCACTGCAAACTATTTACAGCCACTGCAAGCGTGGTAGAGCGACTGTTTGTCACTACTAGAGAAGTTTGGTCAAAACCGGAAAATTTCTGCTGAAATTTTGTTAATTTTATGGAATTTTTACTGGGAACAGTAAAATAATTATATTATTGCAAAAATTTTGTGATTATAAAAATGGACGTTCGCGGCAAAATTCGAACTATGCAGTGTAATATCCAATATATATTTTCAATAAATTTATATATTTCAACATTCAATGCACATATTGTTGTTTGACTAATAAATATAGTACGCACTGTACATTTTACTATTTTAAAACTTAACGTTTAATGCCAAAGTAAATAAGTTTTACTTTACACATAGTATGAGCGCAATGTGGGAAAATAGTTTTTCGCTAGTTCCATGATCTGCGTGCTTATAATCCGCTGTCTTGTTTGTACGCCAGCCACGACCGTTTGTCCATCTGCGGCTAATCACTGGAGTTGCAAACAATGAACCAATGGACAGTGTTTGGTTATGCGCAAGGCAGTAAATTCTAATATGCATGTTGCTAAACTTGCTAATTTTTGCTATCCTCGGTTACTACAGTGAATAGATTATAGTCTTCTTAAAACTAATGACGGGAGAGTGATCTTTAAAGCTTTTCTGGTAAGAAAAGTGTTTAATAACACATTTTAAAGAAAATTTTAATTTTTTAAGACTATACTCGTGCCTGCGTTACCGTGCGATGGATACAAGTTTTGTATTCTCAGCATGCGCATAACAGCAATTATTTATTTGTATATTTTTATACCAGATATAATAAGCCACAGGCCGTTTAACAAATGTACGTGTTTTACAAACTAAACACTATGACAACATTTAAATGTGCTTATACTATGAAAACTAATTAATTGTGAGATTAATATGAAATATAAACTAAAACCGACCTCACATTGCGAAAATAACTATTACCATAGTAAGATAAAAAAATGTAATGAGAAGTTTGCAAATTAAAGTAAAAATATACAAAAATACTAAAATAAAAAGTAGAGCGATGAATTAAAAAAAGGGCGTTGTATTTTAAAACAAATATCAAAAACATTTTAACACAACATATCAGCAAGTTGTTCTGACATTAACGTCACAATTTGAATGGCACTTCAGTGTTAACTTACCCACTTAGACCTTAGAACTTATGGAATAATTTTCAACGATGTAAGTTGAACTGGCTGTTTTTTAAATTTGTGAAATCAAAATAACATAATTGTGTGTTATAATAACTCGTAAAAACCAAGTAAAAATGCTTTATTTTCAGGAATTAAAATGAGTTTTATTTGGGAATAAAATTTTGCATCTAACCCGTGACATACAATTTCCGTGTGAATCATTTCAATATTGTGGCCCGTTTGTTTTTGTTTGGCGTATGATGACGTAACAGTTAAACTTTTACATCACGTTGTGGCGTTAAAATATGAGGTGGTATTATTGGCATTTTGTATTGCGAGTTACGGACTCGTAATAAAATACCTTCACTATCGCGCTCTGGTAAAACATATTTACTTGCTGTAAACTCATAAACCCGAAACATCCGAGTAATATTCATGACGCAGTAAGTCGTAAAATACCTTTTCATTACTAAAGTTATCTTCAATTTTTAATAGCTATTAAACAATCCTTACGTAAAATGAGCGACTCTAGAAAGGTCACTCGTATAATATAAAATCGCTTAAATAGCAGTTTATAAAAAAAATAATTACAACGAAAATATTGTTACTATCAAAAAATGGGAAATTCAATAATTAGTATAAAAAATGGGAAATTCAACACGCTGGGTAGGAAGATCCCATCTTAACATGCATTTATAGAAACATTATGAACGATATAATTTTTTAATATAATGATAATGCAGTATTTAGTCAAATTTACTAAAAATATATGTTTCGTACACAAATAAAACTATAAATCTTACGTAGTTGAACGATCGTGATATTTTAAAACGGAAGCGATACTTGTTTCCTATAGCAACAGTTTTGAGGCCAGCAACATTACGTTAACTCCGTAACCTTAAGGCCGTGTTCTACGACCATATTTTATCTGGAAGATTCCACGAAGCCTTTCTTGGCATCTGACATGAGCAATTATTAGGACGATTATACCGATTTAATAGAAGATTAGATAATAGATCGTGACCAACATTTTTTTATTGTTTGCTTCAATGAAAATATTTTAAAAGTTTAAATTTGTAGGTTGTGAATGAAATGAATTTAAGTATTAATTAATAATATTTAATTTCTTAAAAAAAAACACCGCTAAATTCGTGCTGGTGAGAACAGTAGAAAATTTTGGCAACCATACTGATAGCTATATACTTTAATGAAAATCAAATATTTTTACATTAATATATTTTAGATGATTTTATGTTTATATTCGAATCGTTATTGACATTTTATAATAACATTACGTGTGCAATATTAAAAAATACGAAATTTTCTAAAATTTTCTTGTATTTATTCAAGTGTCTAAAGAAAATTTACGGGACCTGTCATTTGAATGAAACCTTTCTCCCTTGAGTGGAACTTCGGTTAGATTTCAATATAGCTACCAGGCAACCATTCACCAAAAGTTGTGCTGTGGCACATGCTAATATATTAGTACGTTACTTACCACGTAAGAATTAATGTATAACTCTTTTAAAACATGTCAAACCCCAAGGAAGAATGAAATATTATGTTTTTGAGTCTCACGTTGAAGCAGCCGCCTGGTGAAGTTGGTGTGAGTTAAATATTTACGAGTGCGCTACGAGCGATGCCAGCTAGCACATGTATTGTGATATCGCTTCTACGCCCAAAGTATTAAGGGGTCTCAGCACCCGCCATTTCGGATTAATAGTACATTCGCATTTAATTTGGCGTACACATATTCCATAATGTTTTATGCTTCGATAAGGTAGAGTAAATAGTGTCTTACACTCTATACAGTTGGCATTTCCGGACTACTATTGTTTATACTACGCCTGTGACCTTCTGTAGAAAAATATTACTTTCTTCCTGCGGAAGGTCACTATTCCAATCCTAATAAAAAAAAGTGAAGGTATGACAATTTGGTAACATTTAAGAATTAAGGTAATATCTGTGCCACGGCAGATGATACATTTTAATAAACCCCATTATACGGAAGTTACAGCGAAAATTTAAGAAATAGAAGATGACGGTAGATTTATCCCCCTTAAGAGACTGTGTCACCTCTTTTGTAATAATGTTTGTTTTTGTTTAATAAATGAAGGATGTAGCAAAAACCGGCAATGTTTCTTTATGGAAACATAGCATTTTACTGTTAGGTGGATATTATTGGGTAAAGTAAGTACTGAGAGTTAATTAGTGTTTATTATTTGCTAACAGAGGATAATTATCTTAAAATTTAATTTAGTCGAACTATTTCGTAGTTACGCTTTAAATTATCAAATGCAATATACGTAATGAAAGGTAAAGTAATGAGCAAGTTCCCTATTGAAACGTTTTCAATTAAATCGTGCCAAATTTTTAATCGTGAGGGAATTAAGAAAAATTCACATAATAAGTGACGTGGGCTTTTAAACGCATGCGCAAAGTTCCAGCCGTAAGGTGTTTAGCGAGGGCTTTAAGAAATGACACTAGCTATCTATTTAACCCGTCTTTGTGCAAATTGCAATAGAAATGTAGAGCCCGATTTCAAACTAATCACATTCATATATCCTAATAAACAAAAGTCTGAAAAAACATATTGTTAGCCACGTAAAAGGGCCCAAAATTTATCCTTAGAATGAGCTGGTGTCTTAAATTAATGTTCACAAGTAGTGTGAGATGTGTTTTCGTTTTTTAGATAAGTATTTTGGAAGCACGATTACTGATCTCTGAGACAAACCGTTACTCCGAACATACTGCACGCTGTTCGGAGCCAACTAGGCGGCCACCTTAAGGACGCGTCTACCACAATTTTCATCACCATGTTTTTAGTTTTATAACTGTACCGGTTATTTTTTCTTGTTTTATACACAAAATGTGACCAAATTTTCCTCCTATAGAATCCTTTTATTTCGCATAGTTTTTGCGTTAAAGCCATAACTTGCATGTTTCCGTTTTAAGGACGACACTAAAACCAACTAACTTACCAAACTGAAAAAAAAAACTTAAAATAAGTAAGGATATTGTAGACTACAATTTCAGCTAGGTTTAACCACAAAATAAAATATTTTTGTATTTAATTAAATCATTGAATTTTTTAAATTTTAATTTCAGTTTTCAGCATTTTTTTTAATACACAAAAAAATTATTCTTTGTTTTTATGTACACGGAATTTTAGCCTGTGACGTCTTATCCACTGTGAATTTTTTCAGATTGGTATGTCAGTTGGTTTTAGTGTAGTCTTTAAAATGGAAACATGCAAATGTTGACTTTAACAAGCTATTACGCAAAATCTATGAGAGTGAAAAAAAGTTAATGAGCCAAATTTAGTCACAGTTTGTGTCTTAAGTAAGAAAAAAACTGGTACAAATAAAAAATAAAAACATGGCGATGAAAATTGTTGTAGCCGAGCCCTTAACATTATATGAGGCGTATGGAGCAGAAGTGATGTAAGTCCAAAATATTTTATGGGATAAAAACAGGTCTTTGTAAAAACGTAAAATACGAAGATTATATAAACAAATTGGGTGCCCACACATGTTAGCTTACTGAAAGCTTTGAAATTAACTTGCAGTTATAAACTTGCTTCGGTAGGATCACTGCAAGCCTTGCATTTGACTTAAGCTTTCATGCTGGCGTAGGTATTATTCAGCTTGACTAGCTTTCTGCAAGTGTATTTAAGGAAAATGCTTGCAGCTAAACTTCTTACAAACTCGTGTTAAGCTTGATTGCTTACAAGTTAACCTTAAATGATGTTTAGTATGTAAGCTTGCAAAACTATAAGTTAGTGTCAAGTAGGCAATTTGCAGCAGACTTGCTGCAAGCCTGCTTGCCAGCTTACATTTCACTTGATTTTGGCTTGCCATAGCAAGCTTACTCACAAGACTTGCTGCAAGCCTGAATCAAACTTGCAGCATGTTTATATTTCACTTTAATTTAACTTGCCATAACAAGCTTGCTCAGAACTCTTGTTACAAACCTGAACCAAGTTTGCGACAAAGGTGTATTTGACTTTAATTACACTTACATAGCAAGACTGGTCATGTGATAAGTTGCAAGCATCCTGTCCCCTATACTAAGCTGATATTGCATTGAAATTTTCCTTAGCAATCTTAATTCATGAAATATTATCTATGCCATAAATAGCGATAGAAGTTGAGATTCAAACTGAACTTTGTAAATGAACACGCACTTTAAAAAGTAACACTGTTTCATATGCTACCTAAAACAACTATTACGATATTATGTACAACTACAAATAGACTGACATCCTTACCGTTGTTAGTAAATTCACAAACATCAGCATTTCCATAACAAAGTTCGTTGTATTACAACCGACTCTCGCTACTACACCACTTTTAAGTATTCGCAATAGTCCAGTGGATGCTGGATCAAGGGTCCCGGGTTTGCTTCCCGGCCGGGGAGGAGACATTTACAGTAAATTTTTCGGGTTCAGGACTGGGTGTTTGTGTTCGTCTTGTCTGTCTGCCACACGCCAACGTCCAATTACGTCACTTACACGAAACCAAAAGTCACTGGGGATTATATGACATAGACCCACTAAAAGGGGGGAATGTTTGGTGCAGTGGCGAGGCGATAGCCTTGCCATTGTATCAAACATTTTTAAAAAACAAAAAAAAAGTAGTTAGCATACCTGATTTGAAAGCAAGGAGTCAGTGGTTCCAATCTTGGCACAGGAGCCGAAATTTATTGTTTAGTAATTAACATCACAAGTCGATGAACAAGCAATTTTTAAGATGTAAATTTGAATGATAGTGAAACTATTGCAGAAAATAACATTTTTATTTATTCTTCAGGCTGGAAAATTAAGCTTGCAGCAAGTTAGAAATGTGTAAACTAGGCAACTTGCAGGAGGCTTGTAACACGTTTATTGGCTTGCATTTCATGCTTGCTGCAACGTTACTGGCTTGCATTGGCAAGCTTGCTACAAGCTTGTAGCAAGTTTTTTCAGCTGTCTGGGGTGTATTTTTATGAATGGTACGTACATAGGTAACACTCATTTGCTCAACTCCATCTTTCACAATACAACGAATGTACTTCACTACTACACTAAAAAATGGCAGGACGTTGTCACAGCAGTAGTAAAGCGCTTCATCTACACGGTAATAGGAGAGCTACGGATTTACCTAACTCTGGTACTGGAAAGAGGATGCCATGTTGTAGACTTACAGCCAATTTTGGACTTAACACTTATTCTGCTCTTCACGCCCCATACATGGTTATATGGTACAGGAATATTATTATACAATGAAAACAGCCCGCAGAAAACAAGAACTTTCTCAGTAATGCCATAAGGTTATTAATGCCTTTATTGACATGTGTCACTATTGTTATAATTTGTATTCCAAAAAGAAATACCCTGATTCCTGCCTGCTGACAGTTTAGCATCTCTAGCGAATAATATTAATTTTCCTTTACTGTTGTTACAGATTTAATTGACGTTATGAAAGTAATAAGAATTTTCTAACTGCAATTCGATCTGTAAAACGGTAACGACAAAAAGATATTAACGGCGTCCAAAATTCTATAAATATGTATCATATTTTCGAGTTAGGTTAATCTTCCAACAATTTAGCCAGAAGAATAGTTATGACAC
This sequence comes from Medauroidea extradentata, assembly GCA_003012365.1. Lineage (NCBI taxonomy): Eukaryota > Metazoa > Arthropoda > Insecta > Phasmatodea > Phasmatidae > Medauroidea > Medauroidea extradentata. Next base: position 24,320 of record PNEQ01048894.1, read on the forward strand.
AAAATACAGAAATTCAGAAAGGTGACAATCACTCGCTCTTATATATCTGCCATTAAACAAAAGTTAATGTTTAATTCAAATACAACTAAGTTAGTAGTATAATAAACAGATTGTTTTGCAAAATTCCGTGTCATTAATTTGGAGGAAGAATACTCACACATTGAGGAACAAAAAATATTACACATACAAAGGTCCGAAAATTCGCCGTCTCTGCCATACGGTAAATGACGTTATCAGTGCATAGTGTGTAGGACGGTTCGTGTTACTGTGGAACATCATTGCTGCTATTATTTGTAACTCCTAATTTTTACTGAATATTTCTCGTGGCTTTCTTTGTTCACGATGCCTCTTAGCATAAAGCCTCCACGGGCGTGGGGAGAGATCACGCTCTATCACGCAGTGGACTAACAGTCAGTTAGAACCGCCAAACCCTCAGGCGGAACACTAACCTGCGCCTCCATCCACCTTACAAAGGAGTAACAGTAGCTAGCGAGAGAGCCTAGGGCCACACATACAGGGTTCTCGCCCACAATTCTGTCCCCTGACTGAGATCCTCAGCTCAGTCTCCTCTTGGTTTGAGTTGGCGCCTATCTAACCCCTACCAGACTGTCCAGGTCTGCTACCGGGCACTTCTGCAGCCTACTCATCGACCTTTCTCAAGAGGAAGGGTCCTCTCCAGAGACATAAACCACTAATAGTATTACTAAATAACTCCAAAATTGCATGTATCACACTCTTCCTCAAACACACGCTCACCCCAACCCACCCACACACCTATACACACACACACACACACACACATATATATACATGCATATAAGTGAATGTAAATCCAATGTTTATGAAATTTAAATTTTCGGAACATTGTAATGCATTTCATTTGTATTAACAAGAATTATCTAAATTTTGTTTGTTTTTGCATTTACGTTAGTTGGTTGAGTATGTTAACATAATTTTTCAATATAAATTTATCACATAAAGTCAAATGTGACAACATAATTTAATAGTTATTACGTTTTGTAGATGGCATAAGTTAATGTAAATGTATGTATACCTATATATATATATATATATATATATATAAATTAACACTGACCGACTGACTGACTGACTGACATATCAAACTGCAGCCCAAACCACTGCATCTAGAATCGTGAAATTTTTTTTTTGTGTAGGTTCCCCTCAGGTCGTAGGCGAGCACTAAAAAGGGATTTTTTGAAATTCGAACTCTAAGGGGCTGAAAAGGGGTATGATGTATTTCCGAAGGAATGTCGGTAGATCTCGAACCCGATGGCCTATCATTGTAATTTTTATTTTACTAGGAAGAAAATAAAAATGCACATTGCACAATTTAAGAATTTTTTCGAAATTGAACTTTTAAGGTGTTTCCCTATCTATCGATATATATTGAATCCTTCAGGATAAAGAGTTGATATTCACTTCAAAATGTTGCTTACGTAAATACCCAAGTAGTAGTTTGAAGATATTTTTAAATTCGATCCCCAAACAGTAAAAAGGGGGAAAATTTTATTTTTTATTAATATCTATATCATTCAAAGATAATTGGCTATTGTCGTGATTTTTACTTTAATTGGTTATGTATGCAAATGTCTATGACAGGACTCCAAAACGTTTAGAAATTCTTTAATTAAGAAGGTAAAAAACGTGAATTGTGTTTTCAATTATTGCTCCAAATCTATCGAATTAATCGAATTATCGAAGTTCTCTTTGCTATAGATTGATGCTTTTGTAAATATCTCAAGTACCATGAAAATATATTTTTCGAATTCGTCCCTAAAGAGGTTAAAAAAAGGTAAAATGTGTTTTCGATTCACGAACGATATATGTAGATCCCACTGATTTTTATATAGCGACATGATTTTTGTTTAAGATTGATTCTTACTCAAATACATGAAAAGCAATTCAACGAATTTTCAAAATTGGCCACCTAAGGAGGAGAAAAGGGGTGAAAAGTGGTGAAATGTGTTTTCAATTAAACGTCGATGTATCTTGAACCAAGCGTGCTATTGTCGTGTTTTTTACGTTAAAGTGAGACCAGTATAGTAGTCTGAAATGTGATTAAAGGATTTTTCGAAATTCAGTCCCTTAGTTGGTGGAAAGACCCGGAATGGGTTTTAAACAAATCTTCTAAATAGATCGAACCCATCGCGATAATATAATATTTTATTTTTAAAGTTACTGTTCATTAATATTTTCGACGTTATGTTGTGTTGCTGTTTATAGCTACGGTCTATTGTACCAAAGGTTCTTGGCTCCAATTTCATTCAAGATTTGTAGTTATGCAACTCTGACCAAAAATGCAAGACAGATTAAATCATTGCAATTAGATGAAGTCGTTCAAAAGTGGTAAAAATGTATTATATAGTCCACTATCCACTAAAGCTCCTTGAAAGCGTCATCCCACATATGCCATCTCTCTAACCTCAAGGTTCGGGCACCAAATTGTTTTATAATTCAGCAAAACACTATCCCTCCAAAACTGCCAAATGGCACTAAATTTCAAGTGAAGAATTTGAAAAACAAGTATGTAATTCAAGGCAACTTCACCAACGGTAGTGCTCTGGGAAATGAGTCTTCATACCACGTAAACTGCGTATTTCTTTAGATTATCCTCTTACATTTAGAAGTCTGTAAATACCCGTGAATCTAACCTTTGACCCTTGGCTCACTGGCCTGGATCTCTAACCTACGAGAGAGAATGACACATGCTGTCTTGTTAATTTAGAAGTGTGATTAATAAACTTAGATTAGACTTCAGGGCTTGCGGCTGAATTTTCAGATGTTTAACGATAGGCTAACTATTTTTTAAAACATAAACGGAAGCCGATGTCGTAAAATTGCTTTGTAACATTATTGTAACTGGTATTAACCATGTACTTTGATTTTGTCGAAACACAGTACAACGTAATAGTAGAAAATTAGTTAATTAATATAACTTTTATTTAAAATTGATAAATTACCTAAAATTGTTATGTCGTTTGCCTACAAAAAGTACATTGCATAGTAAAACAAATTTGCAAAAAATCACAAATTAATTTTACAATAACTATTTTCGTCTAAGTTATAAAAAAATTATTATCTTGTAAGCCAAGAAACTTGATTCCATGCCCTTAATCAAAATGTACAGAATGTGTCAACCATTACTTAATTTTCATTAATATTCTTGACTAGATGCGTCGTAAGTATTACATGACATTTCTTTTTTTATTTCTAAATATTTTGCATATGTACAAACACTTCCTTGTAGAATAATTATTTGTTAAGTTATATGTTAATAAAACTTTGGAAACTTTGTAGTCTAGCAAAGTCATAGGTTTGTCGGAATTATATATTCGTACACAAATCACATCCTCAGATTTTTTTTCTGGGTAGAAGTGAATGTTCATACTGACTACGGGTCTTAAAATTAAGAAAGTTATAGCAGTAAACTCTACAATGGATACGTACAAATAATCAAATTTTATTTAAGTCAAGGTGGTCTAGGAACAAGTTGCTCTGAATCTAAGCACAAAAGCACAAGAGCGCAGTTTAGAATTATAGTTGATCAACAAACTGTATTCTCGGAATAATTACACGTAACATAATTTTTATTTCTAGGTAATTTAACTCAGAGTTCCTTGTGATTAGAATAATAAAGGTACTTAAAATTCATTATATTAGATTTTAAAAATAAAAAACCAGTGTCTACCATTCTATTTTACGAACACATACGTCATGTTTCGTATTAGAACAGTACTTATAGTTTCACAAAGATATAGAACGAAATATATGTCAAAAGAAGAGAAGCTTAAGCATATATGAAACATCGTCTTTACTATTTATTTCAAAGTATTAATTACGTAATACAGGTTAACCTTAAAATATTTTTATGAACATTTCTCATGACAATTTTTAATGACAGAAGATATAGTTAAATGTCGAAAGTACGTGTCGTTACTTTAAAAAGTCACTTATAAAGACAATTTGTAAGGAATAATTTTGAGATATCTATTTATAACAAATATATACGTTTAAAATTTCAAGTAGCGATTAGAAGAAGAGTAACGAATATATATATAAAAAGCCTGACATTTTTATGAGTGCATTTTACTAAGAGCACATTATTAAATTAAGTAAACATAATTTTATTTGATTTTCTCTTAGATTAAAATATTAACTTAAATTTTTGTATAAATGCTTAAATAACTTTTCTATGATCTCTGTCACTAAGGTTTCAGACTGTTATTTCTGGATCAGAACGTAATACTATGCCGACAATAATTTCTTACACCTCAGTAGCCTTAAAGTTGCGTACGGTCGGTTGGGAAAAGGTAGCTTAAGCTCAACGGTACCTGGCAGACATGGAACTTAATTAAAAACAGAACTGCATCCCTTGTGTCGTGTGGGACAGAATATACGAGCGAGAAAAGTCCAACAATCCTTCTTCATCCACCTCACCAACCCCTAACAACCATCCTTGATTTACGCGTCACGTAAATCAGCAGACTCAAGCCGGGAACCAGTAATTGCCGGACGGGTTTTCTTCCAATCCCACCCTCCTTTACCTCCAACCCCTTTTCCTACTTTTGCAAACGGTGGAACGAAAATTCCCAGTAATTTCTTGTAGCGAACTGGATGTCTGCAGTCGTAAGTGACGTAAACATTTGTTAACAAAATTATGCAGCCTTTGTTGCGATTTCTGCCAATAAAATTGGTTATTTAAGTATGAAAGAGTAAATTTTATCATAACAGGCGACACGAATTAGACCCCACTTTTCATTCTAAAATGTCAAAACTTTAAAATATAATGGACTCACCCGTACCTTCCCCAAGGGTGCTGGTTGAAACCAGTTATCTTTGTGCCTGCTGATAAAATACGTACCTTTTAACCATTCAATCTGATAGTACTTGACTATCCCGCTTACCAGACAAGCATTGCAGCAAACATTGGTTGTAATTAAGAACTAATTGTTAAGAGTAATGCGAAATTCGCTGTATTAAGGGTGCCGCCTACCCGCGCGTTGGAGGATCAAAAGCGACGGAGACAAAGGTTGACCTTGAAGAGCGCATCAAATGCCTCAGACCATATAATTTTATTGGTGGAAAGTCTGCAACTAAGTTCAGTGCACATCGCAATCTGAGTTTCACATACATCCGGTTAGTACAGTATAAAGTACTGAAGTCTGAAAAGGCTATTTTTTAGTCATGTGGAGGGCTTAGAAACAGTGGTTTTAATGAGCGTGGCATCTTAACAATGAGGTTGTGACCTTGCCTGTAGTTTGTTTTCTTTTTGTACGTTGACACAGTGGGCAACGTGGAATATTTTCGTAGAAAAAACCTGTTTACAAACACGCTTCAACGCGTTAGAAGAGTGGGGTAAGCGGCGCCCTTAATTTGTGAACTTTCTGGGCTCTATTGAACTGTACAGCCTTAAAAACCATCTGCGACGTCATAAGTCACCAACCTTTATGTGTTGTCGATTTACGTAATTGACTGCTTCACATGCGCTTGGTCTAGTTAATATGGACATTTCAATTTACTAGTCAAAGGATTCAAACGCTGCTATCCACGACAATATACGCTAACGAAAGACGTGGAGCGATCGAACAGCCTGCAATATTGTCTGCGGCACGGTCGTAGAAGAACAGGTCTGGACACTCGCCTATCTACCAATGTATTTTGCTTGACCCCCTTGTTGTTTGGCTGTAGTTCGTCAAGTTACCGAGAATGTCGTACATTTTTACGCTGTTTTCTGGGCGGTCGGACTCAAACTCCGTCCACTTTATTCCATTGTTAAATTTAAAAAGTAAATATAGTTTGCTGGAGCCTTTTCTTAAATTTGTGAGCGAAGAAAGAGTTTCATAAAAAATACGTTTTGATAAATTGTTTATCTTAGCGGAAAGGAAGTGGGTGGAGTTTAGTCCGACCGCACTAACATCAGCGCCAATAAAACACAATATTCTCGGTAACTTGGCGAACTACAGCCAAACAACAAGGGGGTCAAATATCCAGGCGAGTGTCCAGACCTGTTCTTCTACGACCGTGGTCTGCAGCTATAACATAACATACCATTTTCATGTCTCCACTAATTGTTTAACACGAACATATTTTTGGCCATAATATTTATTTTATACTACATATCCAAGATCGAAGACAGTTTACTAAACGATTTAAGAAGTGGAGCTACATAGATGAATCCTAACAACGATTACTTTTATTTAAATGGAAATGTACGTCGTTACAGAAAAAATGTCCTAGGGAATAATTTTTTCCCGTCTTTTTGAACAAGCATGTTGCTATTGTGAGGTGCTTCTGGATCACTGGTTATGACGTCATGATTTTGTTACTCATACGTCTGGTTAAATACGCAAACCTTAGGTTTCTGTCACACTAGCAAAACAGTTGCTCAAAAATTTTTTATCGGTTTTTGTCAGAAAAAATAATACTCTGGAAATAACTCTTCTCTGAAAATCGACATAAGAATTACAAGTCTTGTACTATGATCAATATTAACTCGGAGGCCGAACTAAACAAAATTAATTATGAACAGTTTGTAAAACATAAAATTTCAAGTACGGATGAATTTTGTTTGAAAAAGTGTCATTGCAAAATATGACTTCATGGAAGAAATCTTGGACTTGTACGCACATAAACTACAGATTAAAAACCATCTTACGAATCACTTTGTCTTAAGTTTTCAGTATATAAAAATTAACGTACCTGGTTATGAGTTCTGCAGGACTCATAAAATGTGAGAAAAAGTTCATTACATTTCACGTAATTATTTCATTTCCATCAAATATACATTTATAAACATAAAACTGAAAACAATTAAACTGTATTTACTTTTACGTATCGTAAGTTACTTCGTATGGCAACATCCATCTTGTTTAACCGATTAGTTTGATATATTAGTTATTAAAATATCTCTGATTTCAATAATAATTGATGCAATGAAAGTAAACTAACAAAGTAGATCCAATGTTCGCAGTATAGACAAATATGTAATTTTACCAATTACTGGATTTCACTTACGAACTATTTGCTATTTTCTGTTGAATAGAGATGATAAGAGGTTTATTATTATTTTTGTGTTTGTGGTATTTACACGAAATGATTCAGTTTATTGTTCTTACATTGAACGAATATTGTTATTCGTGGCTTATTTGTATCAGAGTGGTTGTCACTTCAAACTGAGAACCAATAAAATTACTTTGTTTTTGTTACAAGTTATTGGGTGTAAATAAACACAAACAATGAAAACATGTAATCAAATAAATTGTAATTTAACATCAATGTTTTTTTTTTTTTTTAATTCTGGTACATTTCAGACATTTAAGTCTAATGTCTTTAAATTTGTACGTGGTGATGAGTTGATTGTGTTGAAAATGAAATGTAAATACAAAACATGGGAAACGGACCCCTGACTAAGACAGTCAAATAATGTAAGGCCTTTATGTCTCTTGAAAATGTAGGTGACACTTTTCACCCCATGCCGGCATGCGGTATGACTCTCAGAAAAAAAACTGTCACTCTCTTAAATATGAAATATTCTGTCCTACAATATGTCAACAAAAATATACATTGCATTACTAAATATAGACCCAATTTCTAAATACTTTTCGTCGAGTTTAAATATTTTATATCGCTTTTGCTTGTACAATGACAAGGCATAATAAATTTTATAAACCTACCAAATATACTAAATATTATTTAAGTGGGAATCAGTTTTCTTACCGTTGATATTTGTATTGAGGACTTAATATCCACAATTATTTTTCACTTAAAGGGCTCCAATTTTTATTTTATTTAGCTTAATTATATAACGTGCTAAATAGTATGTGTGAAGATTGCCTCATATGGAGAGTAGCACAATAACAGCCATACATACATAAAACTACGGTGTAAAACAACAGCATTACTCAATGAGAATCACAGTCAGTAATTGTGAGATATTTTAGACTTATAGAGCATTTCACATTTCAAATGCTAGCAAGAAACGCGGTAATGAATAGGTTGGTTCAGTTATGTCAAGTGAGCAAATCATTAAGTTTGTTTATAAAGTTTCCTGTAATATGTGCTAATTGTTTTGTACTAGTGAGGGTAAAAGTAATGTTAACCTATAAATAACCACACCTTTTAATTATTTAGCTAAATATTTCTTCATATAACTTGTAAAGCGTTCATCTTTTCAGCTACGAATTATAATTACATTACACGTACACAAAAACTTTATTTGGGTTTTAATATTTTTAGGATAAAAGTGGTTTCGTGATGTGCAAAATGGCATAAATGTCGTGTCAGAAAATTTAGATACCGGTAACTGTTTTGTGCGTGTGTGTTTGTGAAAATTGGTTAAAATGTTTGCCGCAATGATGGAAAACTAAGAGAAGCTACAAGCATTGATTAACGAGAAGATAATTACAATTTTTCTTGGTAATGCTCACCAACTCCCTATTTGCTAGCAAATAGGCTGTTCCTCGTGTGTTTGAGAGAAACCTCAAAACTTCAACAAATAAAACATGAGAGATTATTCCTCGAAACATGTTATAAAACCTTCCAAAGAAAAGTTATTTTCCTCAGTTTAGTATTGACCTTGTCTTATTCAGTGTGAAGTAATTTAGGTGTATTGGGCCGGGTGAATGACTGTGAATATAATTAGAAATATTTAAATTTTATTTCCTCGCAGAGTGCTTATCATTATATAAATTAAAAATAATCAACTTTCCAAAGTTAACTTTACAAAAATAAATAAATAAGTAGCAGAATTAATTTTTTGTCGAGTTAAGATAATTACAGTCGTAACACCTAAAAACTATCGCAAGCGCCAGATTTACAAACTCTTAAAAATTGTCTCTTTGTTTCAGATTTATTTCCCACTCATAAGCGGCAGATTCTACTTCATAATCATCAATAAATGTATATAAAATGAAACATTTTCATAAGCTATACTGCACGAAACCGGCTACTAAAACAAAATTAAAGCACGTTACCGACTAATATGAGGGCATTATTTTTAAACGCAGCGAAAAAATAACATTACTGGTGTGAGTTTACTAGTAAATTTTAATTATTTTCACGAGAACATAGTAGAAAATATTTGCTATTTGTTTGTGAATCTGATATAAAGAATTAGTTTTATGAGTAAACGAGATATGATTTCATTGTAAAGAAGAAACCTGTATACTGTTTTAAAATGTTCTTAATTTATTCAGAAGTAAAATTTTCAGGAAAGTTACAGATTTCTTCAAACTATGCTATTAAATATTATATTTATTATTTACATTTTAAGGGCGTTTTTTTTCTTATTTTAGTTTGTACAATGATTTTATCGTTTCAAGAAATCTTGCTGATGTAGCGACATACTCGAATTCATTAGATATCCAAATAACGGCATTAAAGGCGCTTAAAGAACTGATATTATTTCGTCGTCGGCAAGTCGAAGTTATTGTATTGGAATGATGTTTAAATTACTAGAAATTGTAAATGAGTAACTGATTTCTTACATTTTTTTTACTGTGCCAAAAAATGTTTTTGATTAATCTTCAGAAAAAAATTATTTGATATGGGAAATTCTAGTTTCTTAACATTTGTCTAGAAACACACGAGTTATATACGACAGAAACAAATCAAGAAACATATATTTTCTTAAGATTGAACACGAACATTTTTACAAGATACTTGTCACAAACGAATGCTTGTTTTAAATGCTGGTACCTGCGAACTCATTTACATGCCCTTCATTTTAATGAGGCAATTTTTTTGAATCAATGTTTTGAAAAGTGCTAAATGGTTCCAAATTATGTAAAACGTAACTGATGACAATTTTAGGGACACCCAGAAAAAGAAAATTACGTCGTAGAACTTTTTAGAAATCTGGTTCCCCGCCTCCTTTCAGAACTAATCCTTCTCTTTTATTTCTGCGAAAAAATTTGCGGGTACGCACAAAGTTCTTTAATGTTTTTTAGCTAATTTTGTAGAGTACCCCTTTATACACCTCTATCTCGTTTTGAACCCGCTCTCCTCAATCTACGTTATTTTTTCGGCAGAAACCTTCGTGCGTAATCGGATGAATGTTATTGAAATGCACAGATATTAATCAAACATTGGCAAATTTTTATATTAATAGATGCAGTAGAAGTGAATTTCAATGCTGAGTATTTAACAAAATTGCTAAATTCAAAACCAAACATTTTGAAAGAATGGTTCGTTTTTAGCTAAGGTGAGCATGACTACTATTCCTATAGGCCGTTCGAGATAAGGTGATCAATACAGATTCAAATTTGGAAAAATTTACTTCCCGTTAATGCAAAACTGGAAATAATTCCATATTAGAAATAGTGGCCTTAATCCTTGGTTGACGGCGAATAACAGAATGCATTCCCATGTATTTTCCTATTTTACAACAATATTGAAACTACATCAAATGAAATCGACACGTCTGTATTTCATATACTGTAAAATTTGTATTTATGATCTTACATGTGCATTTACTGACTGCATAAATGGACGTTGGAAGCGACAACACACGTGACGCAACCGGGTCGTTGGAAATTTATCGTCGTCTGCACATTGCTTCGTTAGCTTTGTTAGAAAGCGTAGTTTTTTTAGTATGTTTGTCCATTTCGCAATCAACATGGTTTCTTACGATACACTCATAACGAATATCAATGCAACATTGTTCCGCGAACTGTTACGTTTAACGACTGCCATCATTTGTATTTGGAATTACATTTAACTAGGAATCATTAATATTTTCTTCTGTTTCACGCATTAAGTGAAGACTTCATTTATTATTGCAGTAAGTGAATTGCCGTCGTGCATTACAAAAGGAGTGAACGGAACTTCAGAATTCTTGAATAAAGTGTAGCAATGTTTGAAGTGTTAATGTGTTTGTAAGTGAAGGGTTTTGCATTTAAAATTCCAAAATAATGTGCACACATTTACGCGATTCGTAACAACAATAGAGCATGCCGTAAAAATTACACTCGATGCACATTAGCTTGCAAGTATTTATAACAACAATGAATATTATTGACTATAGCAATTGTTGAACATCAGACTTTTAGATGAGTGAATATAGTAGATAATAATGTACACGAAACAATGTACAAGCCTATGTAAACTAGGCCACGTGTCATTGTTTTATTAACAAGCAACGGAAAATCACAAACAGGCTGCAAATCTATATAAGCAGTTTCATTTGTGTACTGATATTATACCTAAATGCCAGTATAATTGTTTCCAGTACAAGAACATGCAAGAGGAATGATTTAATTAAGAAAATATTTGGTTACTAAAATGTCTAGTTCTGTTTTCTAGGTTTGAAATTTTTCTGGTGGATTACAGTAGTACCTTACAAATATTTTCAAATAATTTCATAGATGTTTTTAGAAATAGTTTGTGCACTACACTCTAACAAACATGAATATATAATTGTCATAATTCATAAAATATAATAAGATACAAATAATATTTACGTATCAATTTACTAAAGAAACTCTTTTGTACAGTTTCGAACACTCGTGTCGCAAAAGCGCTGGGTGATGTGTATAAAACCACAATGATTATGTTTATTATTCATTACTCACTAATAAACTGTGTTTTATTTAATTTATAGACCCAATGGTACACGCTGTCTGACAGATAAATTGATTTTCATTTATTATTTTTGAAAATAAATTTTATACTTGTGGATAGAAGCAAATCATTTTCACTAATATACTTTTCACATCAACATGTTTAATGACTTTCGTGCACATCTGTATTTGTACTTGACAAATTACGGCAGCGTATCTTTGAACAGCGATGATTCTCATCTGACTGTTGCAATAAAATATGGTTACGGCGACACCACACGTCTGTGATTGGCTTGTAGAACCTCAAGCATCTGGGAGTTAATTCCATCCAATAATCGACCATAAAGAAGAGCTACAAACTTACACACATGACACTGAAACAAGCTAGTTGCAAGAATATTTTCGCGAAAACCAGGTGTCCTCGTAAAGATTCAAACCTTAGCGCTTTCGTCTCGTTTACCGCATAATTTACTCGTAAAACAAATAAACGTTCAGAGTTTAAAAAAATTTAATTTTCACTTACTTTCAACATTTAAAATAAATATTGCTTACTTTTTCATTTCATTTCAGATAAGCACATGAAGTTTGTCTAAAACTAAATCCAAACTTCTCCGTAAATGCATGAAGCTGAATAGATAGCAAATCTCGTATTACTTTTTAAAAATGTTACAATAACTTTTTTACTCTTATATAAATGTGTGTGAAAATACAACATTAATTCATTTCAGGACAAACTAATACAGAAATGCCGCAATTCTTAGCTCTGAAAAGTTGATAATCTTTCTTTTAAACGAGATGAAGAAAAATTTTATTTTTTGTCATGACGCCAGTGGCTAATTCAGTTGTTTTACGCAATGCGCGCGGAAAGAAATCAAGTTCATAATGACACTTTTTATTTGGCAGAAAGAATGCGAAACGAATTAGATCGTACTTTGTAATGATTTACCATCGTGTACAGAAATGAAACAAGTACACGGAATTAGTGACGCGTCGATTATGTAGCAGATCACCAACTTAAATTATTGGCCCAATTATAAATCGTAATCACCGATAACAAGTGATTTTATAACTGTTCACCGGTTATTATACATTTGTTGCTAGAAACTCATACCACTATTAAGAAAATAAAATGCATTAAACCTTAATAAGTGTATGCATTAAAACTACAGACGGCTAAAATGTGTACCTGTAGGGACTACATACACTGTCCCGTATTGGTATTTGGTTTTACACCTTTCAATTCACTTGCATACAGTAAAATATGTCATTTTATATTTAAGATCGTTTATGGTATAGTTGCCCAATATTATTTACCATGGTCACAGCTGAATCATGGACGCGGTTTATGCGCACAAAATGTTTATTTAAGATTTTTTTATTAATTTAAATCTGCAGAAGTATGAAATATGAAACTGAAATACACTCTAAAAATAGTTAGTAAATTTGACATGCGTGCGTATAAGAGCGCCAAGAAAGTAGATATGGTAGAATGTTTCCCAGACATCCATTGTAGCATTCCTAAAATATTTTATAAAACCGTCAAATGCGTACTAACGTTACCAGACTTGTATTGTATCAACTGTGAAAGTTTTCGTATTTACAGGGCGGGAGTATGGTAACGGTCCCATGCTGCGTTTAGGTTAATTACTTACTAAACATTTTAGCAGGTTTTTTACAGTGTAGGTAAACTTAAGTAATGAAACTAAAAAAAAGGGGACGTGTTATCCTTAACTAGTTTTTGCTGTGTGTATCTGCAATGTATGTCACGCTGCCGTTCCTGCATGCGATGTGAAGGGGGAAAGAATAACAGAACAGCGCTTTCGGTTCAGATTTCATTCCCGCTACAAAATTTCTTCTACAAAGCTGAAGTTTTTAAATAAAAATTTAGATATCATAGTTTTTCAATCAGTCTCTATTTTATTTTCCAATCTAAGAGACAGTAAAATGGTAACGTTTTAGCTGTGTGCATTTTGAAGAAAAATAATTATGTTGCCAAGTATACTCGCATTTTATACTGTAGTAACGCATTGATCATATAACAGTGTTTCACTTACAGGAAAAGTATGGCCTTAAGTAGTCTTATTTATTCAAAATATTATTTTAAAAATTTAATGGTTACCTTAACTCACAATCGGTAATCGTAATCGTAACAGAAATAATAAGTTTAATAATTTGTAGTTGGTCATTGCAATCGGCAAAGTGGATTTGAGTATGTTCATGGAAATGTTTCTTCGAGACTTTGAACTAGTGTTTAAGGGCACGCTCTACCGCTATGTTTTTACCATATATTTATATTTGTACCAGATATATGTTTTTTATTTGAGAGTCAAATTGTAACGAAATTGAGTTCAAATTAAATTTGTTTTTTCTTTTGCACACTTTTCATCTGATGTCTCGTCTAATTCAAAATGCGCATGTTACGGTTTCATGTAACAACAATATAACCAATTAAAATACCAAACTGAAAACATTCACAGTTTGTAAACATGTTGCAGGCTACAAGGTATCATGTACTAAACCACGAAATAAAATATTTTGTATTTGTTAATGTAGAATTTCTTAAAATTTTATTAAAATTTTAAAATTTTTATTAAAATAAAAAACATGTTATTTTTTGTTCTTATATAAGAGTAATATAGTCTGTGACATATATTTTCTGAATTTTTTTTTTTAGTTTGTTATGTCTGTTGGTTTTAATGACGTAAATAAAACAATTACATGCAAATGTGGATTTTGACGAGCCATTATGCAAAAACTACGAGAGATAAAAAATTTCATTAGATCAAATTTTAGTCACAATTTGTGTCTAAAATAAAGAAAAAATCTGGTACATGTATAAAAATAAAAACATGGTAATGAAAATTGATGTAGACTGTGTCCTTAATAATGCAAAGTGTTTAAAAGTCCCAGGTTCCAAATATTTCCTAAGGAAATCTGAACCCGTATCAAGCTTGTGAGAAAACAATGTCCCAATCCATTACCTCTGGCCAAGAATGAAGGTGAGTTAGCAGCCAGTGCATATGTATTGAAAGATGGAGATTTCCTGTAAGAAACTTCCAACGATATGGTAACTAATCCGTACACAATCCAGGACACCTACCAATACTTCAGGTAACACATGTTTATCGCTGTTACCATACCATAAACTATACACAGGTGTTGTAAATCTACAAAAAAAAAATTTAAGGTGTTAAGAGCGCGTAGTAGATGAATAAAAGCTGAAAACATCAATTGATTTCTACGCTTTTTCGAAGCCAATATGGATAATATACTCAATAACAATCCTAGATAATGGTATTTACCAACTCTGTGAGTAAATACTGATCCAGAATTACTAATTCGTTACACGTAATCTCTTGCGCCGCAGTTAAATGCATGAGGTACCGGCGTCAGAGATTGTGACTCAGAAGTTCATAACACTGGAAACAATTTTGTTTAAAACGTTGGCTAAAACTATTGTCTAGGGTTGCCGTTGTTTATTTTTCGCAAATTGGCTTTAAGGAACCTACAGTTATAGATAATGGCTTTTAGCGTTGAATTATGTGCCACGGCTCTTAAGTAGCCGCAGCATAAAACTATTTTTTAGGGTTTTGTGCTATATACCAATAAATATATTATCTTAATGTATGTGTAAACCTGAAATATACAAAATGGTTACTACGTAACCTCGATTTCAAAGAATTACGTCTTCATCTGAAGACTTATACATTCATCTTTATTCCTACTCTGGTTATTCACAGCATTTCTTTGTAAGACAATTTTGTATTCGTTTTGGTTAGTCAGAATAACGGAAATGCTACGCCCAACCTAAACTAGATTAACGGTGGACACTTAATTCTCTTCTGATAAGCTCTGGATAAGAGATAAATTATTTGGAAAATCATAATTTATAATGAATGCAATTTTGTTTAGGAGACAAAATGTTTCGTGTAAAATGGGACTTATAAGTTATCACCTTGCCAAAAAAAAAAAAATTACAAGTTTGCCACACCTTGTTACTAAAATTAAAATTGTTTGATAAAGGGTAAGGTATATATTCAAACAAACAACAGCCAGAGATTACTAGTAATGGTAAATTTTTCTTAATGAAATTTTATTCCATCATGCTTTAATAGAACTTTAACATGTCTTTCACTTGTGGAGTGTGCTTTTCAACACACATGCGTTGATTTTTCTGATCATCCATAAGTTCATCATGAAATACCAATTGTTACCACGTTTTAAAAACGCTGAATTGCTACCAAATCGAAATTTATACAAATTCTGCAAACAGTTCGTGATTCTAAAATCGATAGATACTATGAAACACGCCTTTTGTGATTGGTTGGAATTAGTGTTGAAGGTATAATGGTAGTCATAAATGTAACCTATTTATTCATAATTTGAATCCAATAATGAGACTTTTGTATTTTAACCGTAATTGAAACGACTCAGTATAAAATTTGGTGGAACCTGAGTAACTCATATTGTCATCTTAAATACGACAAAATGTGTAAAAATTATAGCAAAGTACGATAGATAATCATCTGCGAATTTATAATACCGACAACAACCGGACACTATTCATGTCTGCCTACTATTTATCCAGTTGTATATAGGATGAGTCGGGAGAAAAGGTATTATTTTTTTTAGGGGTGATAGTACTGGTGATTCTGAACAAAATGTTTCCAATAAACATATGTCCATTTCTTAACCGTTTCAGAGAAACCGAATGAAAACAACAAGGAACGAGAAATGTACAGGTGACGGTAAATCCCGATACTGTTATCGTATGCTTTATTTAATTGTGTAAATTTCCTCACAAAACATGTTCAAACACTCCACCACCAATTTCAATGCATTTTGCTGATCTGATAGACAGCTGCTGTGTTGCTGATCTGAGCTCATTAGATTATGCTGACATGATGTTTGTCTACGGTTTCTTCGATGGAAGCAAAATTGATTGAAGTTGTTGGTGGAGTGTTTCAACATATTTTGTGAGGAAATGTACTCAATTAAACAAATCATACGATAACAGTATCGCCACCTGCACATTTCCCGTACCTTATTGTTTTCATTCGGCTTATCTGAAACGGTTATGGGCATATGTTTATTAGAAAAATTTTGTTCAGAATCACCAGTACTATTACCCCTCAAAGCATGTACCTTTTCTCCCGACTCATCCTGTATATAGGCCTATTTAGAAGCTAACATATACATTTATTTCTTGTGTCGTATGCCGGCTTCCAACCACGTGTAGACTACAAAGAATGTGTTTCCCGCGATTTATGTGCTACGTGAGAATAATACATACGGCTAGGAGAAATACATTTCAAAGAAAAATCGTCGCCGGGAAACATTACAACATTATGATGTCTTTTATATTCCCGGACTCTTTTTGTAAGTAAACAGCATCTAAACGAGCTTTTCACGAGAAAATAAAATGTTAGTTCAAGTTACCTTCTTGTAAGATTGACTAATATTATTATTTTAAAAATTATTTTTACTGTGTTGATATACAGTAGTGAAGGTGAAAAATTAGTACAACTTAAGGCTTCGAAACAGATTTAGCAATAGTGAAACCAAAGTTATATCCTTGCGAATATTTCTTTCATTTGCAGTGAAGCTGAGGTCTAGTAATTTTTGACATATATTTCAAAGTAGAGTCATTAAAAAGTCTTGCATTATATTGCAACCGCTTAGTGCAGTATTTAGTTTTATTGAAAACATTGTGTATTTCACGCGTCGTATCTATCGTAACTTCACGTTCTTGTTTCGTAAAATAAAATTGTAAGTTTCGATTAAATTCGTCTATATAACAATCAGTCCAAGAAATGGGATTGAACGCATATATTTTTTTTAATTTACACCTCGAAAAATATGCGATGACCACCCCTGCAATATATTTAATTTTGGTTGGTATTTTAAATGGCTTCTTTAACTAACTGTGCATAAATCGAGGGTTCATGTGCCAATATTAAAAATTAAAAATCCATATTTGCTAATTATAGTTAAATGAAATAGAGTTTATAACTTTTCTGCAAGATCATGCGTACTCAATTTCGAGAACTATATTTCTTTACACTTACTAATATTTGAATACATCAATATATACAATATTTTAATATTTAACAAAAGTTTCGAATTTTTGTTTATAATAAATTAATTTTAAACGTTGAAATAGATAAAGTAATGTTGTTTAGACTAATAATTACGTTTACTACATATTAATTCAGTTCGTATCTTTCGGCATACATTATATTTTTTACCGCTTGCAAATACTTTCTACGTTTCATCTGTAGAATCCTACCTGAAAATGTCTGAACCGTTAATACTAGCAAAAGTTTAGAAATTTTGACTTTGTGAAACAACATTTCTACTAAGTAAACTCTTAGTTAATAAGAACGTTATACATAGGGACTGGAAAATTTCGCGAATTCGAAGTCCTGCGGCTAGAATCCATTGTACAATGCATCAAGCCCTGACTATTTGTCCATTAGCTGCTACTAAGTGGAACAGAATACAATGAACGAATAGACGGGACTTAAGTATGCATAGAGCAATGAATTCTACATACATAAGTAGATAGAAATGGGGGATTCTCTGTCAGTAGGCTTTAGGCTGTGGTGCCGTGGTGACATTGTCGGCCATCTTGGATTCTGCCATTTTGTTTCAGCAGCCATCTTGTATCAACCATTTTGTTTTGGTGGCCATCTTGTTTCTGCCATTTTGTTTCAGTGGCCATCTTGTTTCAACCATTTTGTTTTGACAGCCATCTTGTTTCTTCCATTTTGTTTTGGCGGCCATTTTGTTTCTACCATTTTGTTTTGGTGGCCATCTTGTTTCTGCCATTTTGTTTGGCGGCCATCTTGGGGCCCCCATTGTTTTGGCAGTCATCTTGGGTCTACTATTTTGTTTTGGCAGCCATCTTGTACCCTCCATTTTGTTTTGACGTATTGTCAGTTATTTTGTTTTGTGTATTTGTCAGTCATTTTCTTTTGTGTGTATTTATCGACCATGTCAATTTCATGCATCATATTGATTTCGCTGGCTACTTGGTCTTCTGTCAGCCATTTTCTTATGGTGTCAATTTCATGCACCATTTTGCTTTCAGCAGTTACTTGACCTTTTGTCAGCAATTTTGTTTTGAGGAATTTGTCAGCAATTATGTTATGGTGTCAATTTCATGCATCATTTTGATTATGTGTGTTACTTGAAATTTTGCCAGACATTTTATATTGTGCATTGTCACCAAATTTGTTACTGTGTCAATTTCATGCATCATTTGTTTTTGTCGTCAGTTTTGATTTGCTAGGTTCAAACTTGTTTCTGCCACCAGGTGTCGTCCACTTTGTTTTACACATTGCATGCTAGAGTGGGCTAGTGTGTGATTGGTTTCTCATATTGGAGGGTAGATGGTGTAAGTGTCGACCATTTTATAGACATTGTAAGGTTGACATTGAATGCTTTATGTATAGGAAACAGTCCTTAATGATTTATACACACTAGACTAAAACATTGATTCAAGTTATTGGTTGGAACCTTGTGTTAGGTTATAGTTGACCTAACCGACTGAGGTACAGAAACTTTCTGTATCTTCTGATGTTTAAATGTGCAGTATATTTTTAATGTTATTTAAATGAAAGCCTTAATGGTGAACGGGTAATATATTTTACTTTAAATTTAATACTAACATCACTCTCTTTTTAGATGATTTAAATGCATATACATTTTTTTAACTTTGACATTAAAAGGGATTTCCATACACAGAAAATAAGATTATTTTTTCAAATAATTTATTCATCATTTACATTTTATAATTTTTCAGTACATACTTGATATCATATTTTACCCCCAACTTTGGTTAAGTTCTTGTGGAAGGCCAATGATACAAATTTTCTGGCTCGTGCTCGCTGCAAAGAAAAAAAATTAAAACTGCACACAAAACAGACAACAGCCTTCCCCTCCCACTTGCCGTCCGAATGGTTGTTGCAACCATGCACACGGGCCCCGAGACTTGGGACTGGGCTATACAGCACAAGAGCGAACACATTATTTAAAAATTTTAACTTAGTTCCAAAACAGTCTTGCATTGTTAGTACTGTATAGGTGGGTTGCAAAGCTGTTGAAAATGAAAATGCATCCCTCTCGGAATAAGAATCTATTGCAAAGCAGACACAGGAACACCAGAAAGATGACAGCCATGGAGAAGGGTCTAGTTGATAGAACAGATGAAAAGAAAAGATGTTAATGGGACAGCGCGAAAAAATATAGGTGAAATAGCAAGTCTGATACCTCTTTCAGTGGTTCTTTCTGCGGGACAACCAAATACATGTGTCATCAATGGTAGGGATGTCTACTGAAAATTAGGAAAACAGTCGACAAATCTTACCATGTTGAAACAAAGTAAAGAGGCAGCTGTACTATGTTTTTACAATAAATCATTTACTTGATGAGCCATAGCCATATGGAGCAGTATTAATACCATCAGCCAGAATTCTTCTTTTATTGTCTTCCCATGACAGTGCCAGTTTATTTGAACTCTGTATAGAGATCGTGACGGTAAGATCTTATGTTGCAGACTTCAGTTATAACTGTTTGATGTTGTAGCAGTACTCGGCAGTAATCTTGAAAAGTAATTTTATTCTTCAGACAGTTCTTTTTTACACCTTTGGCCCGGTTCGTGACTTTTCCACCACAAATGTATGTGTATATTTTTGCACGTAGCCCCACAAACTCGCGCATCTCTACACCACCACACTCATCCTTGAACTTTCCGACGACTTTTCTGTTAGCCGTTGAATGACACGGATGAGTTGGCGGGTAGGCACTAGTGTCCATTTCCAACATGAGGGTGGGATCATTGGCCAGGTCTTGGTAAAAATCATGGGTGCTTATTTCATAAATGAGCGAGTCTGTATCGGTGTATGCTAGCTGTTGTTTGTCTCCATACTTTTTCTTCATCACATCATAGTGGAACAGATACATTAATGTCTTTACAAATCAAGTACTACAAAACCTGTGTAAATTGGTTTGTTGAACAGAATTGTCTCCTCCATTTTCATTAAAGATAAGTTTTCATCATAAATTGTTCTGCACTTTAGTGTTGGCTTCGCTACAAGTTTTTTGAGGCGTTGTTCTTTGCACACTAGTTCCATCACTTGTCTTTTATGCAAATTCTCCATAAGCTTCCCGAAAGTGGCGTTTTTCATCAACTTGTAGAAATCTTTCTCAAAGTCGTTGTCTGCTGCTTGACGCTTCTCTGTGTTCAGCTGAATGTAGGGTTGGAGCCATGCTTCCTGTTGAAACTGCAGTACTCAGTGTATCTCGGTTATCTTGAGTCCGTGATCAATGGCCTGTTTTAAATTTACATAATGGATGATGTAGCTGCTCTTGTCTTCCAGTGTTGTCATCAGTTTTGTCATCTTGGATCCGGGTGGGCACTCGTTGACTGGCAGGAACGGTAGATCTCGATGTTCTTCATGGAGCGATGTTGGATACTCGATGTCTACCTCCAGTATGTAACCGGACAGTCCATCATTGGGCACGGATGTAATGTCGATGTCTGTATCCACCCACTGAAATTCACGTACGGGGAGGGCAGAGTGATTGCCCACCCCTACAGGGTATTGGCATCTACATACTGAAGGTAGACTGGCTTCTTGCTGGCATCATACGTCTCTGGAATCTTCTTGTTTTTGGCGATGCAATGCTGCTTCACACATTGTGCTACTCCACCTCTTATGCCCTTTTCTATAAATAGATATTTATCATAGTCGGTCAGAAGTTCAAGTTGTACTTTTGTATGTTTCAACATAGCATCAAAAGAGAAGCCTGGAGCACATACATATCAGACGCAGTCAAGGTCATATGTTTGGAGACAGAGATTTCTGAAATTTTCAAAGACATCAGCCAGGAGCAAAACATCGGTCTT
>PNEQ01048895.1:0-25557 GCA_003012365.1 Medauroidea extradentata
TAGATTTTACATTTTTAGTTATTAAAAATATTAGGGGTTATGTATACATGTATACTGCATATCATGTGAACCTTACGAATGTCGAGCCGAAGGTTGCCGAGCATGGCCGAAGATTGCCGAAGGTTAACGAGCTTGGCCGAGCATACCCGATGAATTTTTTAACTAAATAATTGTTATATAAAATTATATTATATAAAGCGTTTTTATTAAATAGTTTTTAAAAAGATTTTATTTTTATTAAATTAATTTTTTAATGCATGTGGAGTTAGGATGGAATGCGAAATCAAAAAATTTTTGGAAGACTCGGAAGAAACCTCCAAGATGGCGGTCGGAACAAGATGGCAGAATTGTTAAACTTTTTTTTAATTTTTAAATTTTTTTGGAATTTTTAAATTTTTTTTTAATTTTTCGAAATTGACGTCATTAAAGATGGCGGTCGGAAACAAGATGGCGGCCGGAAACAAGATGGCAGAATTTTTAAACCTTTTTTTTAATTTTTAAATTTTTTGGAATTTTTAAATTTTTTTTAATTTTTCGAAATTGACATCATTAAAGATGGCGGTCGGAAACAAGATGGCGGCCGGAAACAAGATGGTGGCCGGAAACAAGATGGCGGCCGGAAACAAGATGGCGTCGGGGTGTCGGGTTACAGGGGTCAACAGTCAAGGTCACGGGGTCAAAAGTCAAGGTCAACCACACAACCACAGCCGCCAGCCGCTGTGCCCGGACCGCCATTTTCATACTACTCACACTATTTTCTACCTTGAAATTTAGGACATTTTGAATTACCAGATTATTGAACAATTTGTATTTTGCTTTTCTCTGAACATATAATTTGAAATAGAAAATTGCTATTAGAAACATAATACATTGAAATTTATCACCCAAGTCAAGGTCATTAAGAAACTTCTCACATGTACGCACGCTGTACAGAAACATTTATCAGACTGCTACTTATGTGATGGGACAAGTTAAAATTTGTTAATTGATAACAGAGACGTCTTACTTAAAGTATAAAATTACAAAAATCTTCATAAATGTCTGTGTGCGACTAAATGTATTTGAAGTTTATGAATTAAAAATACATATAACAATGTTTAGAACTTTTATTTCTTAAATACAGTCTGATGATGATTTAAAATATGGAACAGTTTACTGCTATGGAAATAGGCCTATAATATACAAGCATTTACATAGTGATGGGATTGAAAATGTCTCGTTTCGATGTTGTATTTAGCGCTATTAATGTTGCATCTGTTACATGTCTGTTGTGTCCATGGGAATACAACATAAAACATTCCTGCATGAAGTGATGATATGTGTTCACTAACTATTGCATCCTAAACGTATTTTTAAAAATTTCTCTAAATTTTTAGTTTAAATATAGTACACTGGCAGTAATCCATTTTAGTAAGTAAGTAATGCTGCAGATTTGAAGTGACTCTGCTTCATGCAACATTCTTGAATTCGAGAAAAACTTACAACACAATATTCAGCTCATTTTACAAGACAAGTGGTAACATTTACTAGTAATAAAAACACTTGCCTTTTCACTTATTGTGTAAAATATAGAATTTAGTTGGCCAAATATTAATTAGAAATTATTTTCAATATAATCAATTGTAACAAGTCAATAACACAATCTACGCCTTTGTATTGTAGTGGCAAATATTTTAATACAAATATATAGGTTAATATGGAAGATAAATATCATAATGGCTATGCCGGCTAGATAACCAATAAGTATTTAAAAGGTACAGGCCTAATGTACCCACAGACTGACATTTCCAAACACGTAAATATAAAACAGAAGGATGGAACATTTAATACGCGAACGTGCAGCGCCTGCTTCTTTAGGTAACAAATTTAAACTGACTGCGTCTTGACTCGCTGCGTGGTGAAGCTGACATATATAAGCGAACATTGTGACTGAAACTGTGTACTTGTACAATAATTATGTGCCATCCACGAATTTGTTCTATATATTCCTGATCTGAAGTAGGTCTGCCAGTCTGTGAGTACTCAAATCATATTTTACTTAAAGTTTATCATAAAATAACTTTGGTGTGGTGTTGACAAATTAAAACTTAATTTTCGTACGACATGTCTTCATTTGAGACTCACATTGGATAACAAGGCATTTAGGATATAAAAGCAAAAATGTAAAGTCGCTCAGACCTGGGACAGTTAGCATGCAAAGTTAAACAGATGAATTTAAATGCACGAACTGGTAAGTGGTCACTGGACATGTAAGGTTTCACATTGAATGCGCTGATATTTGAATCGTTTAACGTAAGCAAAGACAAGCCTCTTACAAAAATATGTGCATTGTTTTAAATAGTATATTCGGGAGACTTTATAGTAAATTTAACAGTAATACCTAACTAAATGAACTATGAATGACGTGGAAATTTCCTTTTATGTAAATATATAAATTTCCACACTATTTGACCGATCACCATGAAACTTTCCACGAGTACGTATCTTTCATTTAGAAAGTCATAATGCTACCCATGTTACTCTAACTCGCCCACTCTCCGCTAGATGGAACTGCAGCGCATCTCTTATATGCCTAGCTTCCCCTTGAGGCTACGGTGAATACTGCGGGAGGTTCGGAAATAGACAAAAATCCATACACACACACACACACACACACTGGCAGGACAACATCTGCTGAGTCTAGTTATATATATAATTATTTAGGCCTAAATATATACTTATTAAATATTTTCAAGTAATGAATAACCAAATTTATTTACTGTTAATATTAGTATCCACATGTGAATTTCGTCACCCGCATTTTAAGAAAAAGATTGAAAAATACTTTAACAATTCCTCATAATTTGCCACTTAAAACCTAAAAATTATATTTACAAACTTGAAGTGAAGTTTATAGCTATGTGTGCTCTGGCCAGTGACGAAGTGCACCAAATGGGTGTGAGTTGTTTCGTTCACAATATGTAAACACTGTGATGCACGTAGTATTGTAAAGTAAGGCATTGTATATGTTATAGTATAAGTGGAGCAAGATTGATCACGTCACGTTTTGCCTCGTTCAAATTTAGATTTTTGTGTCTCCAAGATGCAAGCGTCGAGCTGTTATACTGATATAACGTCACGTAAATATTTCAAGAAGCAAAATAATTATTTGTCCTGGCTACTATAGACATAACAATTTCATAATTTAGCTATTTTAAGCAATTTCTTGAATACACATATAATAAACTGCGACAATGCTTTACAAATTCAGACTGAATGGTGCATATTTATAATTGGGTATAGTTGTTGGAATATTCAGTTCCGTGATAATTAATTATTTACTTTATTTAATACGGTATGTTAAATTTGAATAGCGATCCAAATATATTTTGAAATCACTTAATGTTATTTTCAGTTATGTTATAGGAATTTAAACGTGATAATATGATGTGTTGAAAAATATAATTCTTGCAGTATGCCTTAATGTAACAAAGTGCCTGCACGTGTGCTTATACAGACGCATTAGAAATTTTAATAATTTTTTTTAAAATATTCTATAAACACGAAAAAGAAAAGCTTCGTCGTGGTCACATTGATATGTGTAATATCGGTGAAAAATATAAATTCAACCCTTTATATATAATAAGGGTGTTTATGGGTGACGCACAGATGTCCACGCAAACAGACAACTCAGTGGTCGTATAGGCCTATATTTCTTAGGAAAAAAGAGTTTGAAAGTAAATACTAGAGATAATATGACACTTTTCGTAGGTTTCCTTATAACCGTATTGTCTGGCGAGATGCTACAGTATTAAATGCAGTGTGTAAAACAGACTTGTGTGAAACAATATTTATGTTGTTGACTTATACATACAGCACGCGGAAATACAAATATATACCAATCAACTACTATGCTCTGAAAAATCAAGGTATATTGCGTTAGGCCTACGTACATATCGCTAATGTTACTTTTGCCGCAACCTGTGCAGTGAATAATATCAGCTATTCTTTGAAATAATATTACAATTTTGTTAATTTTTTATTTCGGCTGATGTTATTTATTTTGACCTGAGAAATATTTGGTGCATTATTACATTTACTAACCTAATACATGTGCTCCGAGAAATAGTATTTGCAAACTAATATGACCATAGTTTTTCTATTAAACCAGTACACAAAAGTTCACCTACGTAACATTGCATTTACTTGTTATTAATAAAGTGATTTATAGCATAAAATAAATATAAAATTATATAAAGCATGATAATTTTTCCACCAACGACTATTTAATATAATTAACTAATAAAACATTGTGGGAAACTTTAATTTAATTACATTCTTATTTCATTTGAATTCCTTTATGTACGCTATTTGTGTGGCACGAAACATAAACTTTAAATTCAAGATGTAAATCTTAATCCAAAATAAACATTTTCTCATATTTCTACTAGAGCCTGTCATTTTTAGTTGTTAAGTCCAACTTAAAAATAATTTTTACGTGTCATAAATTTGAAAGCATAAGATCCATACCGAAGAAGTTATATTAATTATTTAACTAGGAATTTAACTTTACGTTGCTCTACAGGCTTTTCAAAGCTTTGTTTCCCACATTGTTAAATAGACACAGTTAACAAATGACATTGACATTTTTGTAGTGCTGGTAAAACGCACTCGAATACTCGTACAACCTACAGAATCAATATTCATGTGTAGTGGTAACGTTTCATACTGCAAATTAATAATATCACATTATTGAATTATCATTGTGATAACGTATCAACAGTAACACATTTTTTCGAAAATGTACGGTCAGTAATTTTACGATAGTGATTTGTTAAATCTTAACAGTTTGTCAAAATTTACATAATACTAGCAGTGCGCCCGCGGCTTTGCTCGCGTATGTTACTCACAGCAGATAATACTGTCTTCAATTGAAAAACGTTTGTACATAATATAGGCAGAGTCATCAAGTGTTAGAATGACCAAGCTGCTAGGTCGAGTTAAATTTGCATTAGGATAAGTAGCTATAGCTGTCCACGCAAAAAAAAACAGTCTTAATTAAGTTTGTCCTTGACACTAACAGCGACTTCAACTGGTCCGTATTTATAGTCACAGCAAAGTTGACGTTGTGGGGTAATTACAGACTTCTAAATGTAAGACGGTAATTGAATGAATTACGCAGTTAAGTGGTATTTCCCCCGAGCACAACCTTCGGTAATGGTACCCTGAATAACATACTTGTTTTTCAAAACATTCACTTATAGTTAAATGACATTAGGCAGTTTAGGCGGGATAGTGTTTTGCATAATTTTAAAATTATTTTGTTCCCCAACCTTGAGGTTAGTGATGTGGTATACGTGGGACGACGCTGTCGAGGAACTTTAGTGGATAGTGACCTGCAAAATACATTTTTACCACTTTTGAACGACTTCATCTAATTGCACTAATTTAATCTGTCTTGCATTATTTGTGTTAGAATTGCACATCTGCAAAGCTTTAGTGGAATTTGAGCCAAGAACGTTTGGAACAATAGACAGGAGCTACAAACAACTACGGAACATGACGTTGAAACTATTTATGAAAACTAAATTAAAATAATAAAATATTACTTTCCTAGTCTCATAGAGGGAGTAAAACAATACGTCTCGACAGAAATGTAGGACGAAACTCCTATAAAATTTGTTATTCGCTGGTCGTGCTTGTTTTCGGATCGTCTGTCTTTAATGTGTACAAACTAAATTTACTTTTTAACTACTAAGTTACCTTACAAAATAAATAACTTGCGTTACATTTTTTTAAATACTTACGTAAACATCATTCTAACGCAAACATCACCTCAATATCTCTACTGGTTAGATAAGTATCATCGGCTGATAGAAAACAAATTTTATGGCTTTTCACCCCTTTAGGTGTCGAATTTTGAAAAATCTTAATTTCACACCCTAAATATTTGTTCATGTATTCAATTGAAGTGGTAATCACGACGATCGCTCGTTCGGTCGAAACGAAATCGATCATTCATTAAAAATCATATATAACCCCTGTACAGTATTGGGAGTTCGAATTTTGAAAATTCTTAAAATAATTTTGCGGCCACTTACCTAATCATCATCCTGAAGTAAAAGTAAACTGAATATCTCGATTGGATCGATTTATATCGAAGATTTATCTAAAACACGTTCCGGGTCTTTTCACCACCTAAGAAACTAAATTTCGAAAAACCCTTTAATCATATTTTAGACTGCTTTACTGGTGTCTCTTGACGGTGAGAAACACGAAATTAGCCCGCTGGGTTCAATTTATATCGATTATTAATTGAAAACATATTTCACCACTTTTTACCCCTTTTCATCTGCTTAGTTGGCGCATTTTAAAAATTCGTGAAATTGCTTTCCAGGTATTTGTGTAATCATTAATCTCAAACAATAATAACGTCGCTATGTAAAAATACCATCAATATGTAAAAATACCATCAATATTAAAAAATATCCATCAATCTAAAGCAAAGAACACTTCGATTTCTCTATTGGTTCGATATATATGGAGAACTAATCGAATACTACCCTTTTCACGTATTTTCACCCCCTTAATTAAAGAATTTCGAAACGTCTTGGAGTTCTGTCATAGACATTTGTATACGTAACCAATTAAAGTAAAAATTATGACGATAGCCAATTGTGTTTCTAAGATATGGATGATTAATAAAAAACACGTTTTGCCCCATTTTACTGCTTGGGTATCGAATTTCAAATAATCGTGAAACTACATTTGGATATTCGCGTAAGCAACATTTTTAAGTGAATACCAACTCTTTGTAATGAAGTATTTGATAGATATCGATAGTTAATCGGAAACACATTTAAGGTCTTTTCACCCCTTAAAATTTAATTTTCGAAAAATTCTTAAATTGGCTAAAATTCAAATTTATGTGTGTCCTGTTAAAGTAAAAGTTACGATAATAGGCCGTCGAGTTCAAGCTCTATCGATGTTCCTTCGGAAATACACTACACCCCTTTTCACCCCCTTAGAGGTTTAATTTCGAAAAATCCCTTCTTTTGCGCGCCTACAACTGATAGTGTTTGATATGAGTAAATTTCTGCAATGAATTAACGATGCAAGTAATTTCCCCGCTAATTCATAGCCAATAATCGCACCTAATTCAGATCCGCCCCCTCCCCCCTCCACGCCCCAACCCATGGATTCTCCCACACTTTCATAATGGATACTGGTGCACACTGACCAATACCACTTACAGCAAGATACAAGCCTTCATGATGTCACTGTCCTAGGGTCTGTTTCGCCACGTTTACAGTTTACAAATTACAAGGAACAGCTTAATGTTTAGAAAAGCTTGTAGATTTTGTTCCACATTGAAATCTGCCTAACCTGTAAAGTTTACAGATATATACAAGGCTGCTGACAAGTATTTACAAGTTGTTTTTGTCTTATAGTAGAGGTTATATGTATGATTTGAATGGTGCTAGTATTAGATACCAATGACAAAGGCTTAAAACGCAGAATAAAAGATAACACAAAGGAATTCTGTACGGTGTATTTTCAGATAAGTTTAGTAAATGTAGTAAAACAAAAATAAATAGGAAAATACATCTATTGACACAGTCAGTTGAATAGTAAAGTACGGCAAGTTGGTCTAGGGGCAATTTTAGCTTTATATTGATTTTGTGCTTCACAGCCATTTTGAGAGCGTAGTTTGTGAGAGTAAAACTTCACTGAAGTGAAATCTTCATGCTCCAATACTTGCAGTTCCTGTCCCTCTACAACATACGACTGGCTTTTCGAATTTCGCTACGTTTACTGTCTCATCGTTCAGAAATCGAGTTGAAAATTAACTACATAATTCCCATTTAATTTACATTTTTAGTCAAAACTAATTACATTTAAATTTTTTGTTTCCGATCAATCTTGTTTTTAAAAAAAATTATCTTTTAATATTTACTAACAGTGGCATGGGTATGTTTCAAGGTAAACTGCATTTTTCAAATTCTGTACAAATTCGTGAGCTGGCTATCTGTAGTGGCGAGGCACGAGTAGAATGCCACTTCTTATAAAGGCCACTCTCATATTTGTACAGACATCGCGAAATACAGCTTACCATGCTACACAACGTCGCCGCGCCACTGTTTAGAAATGATATATTTTATATTTCTAAAACAATTTCACCAATTTAAACCAGTTTTTTCATTTCGATTAGCCATTGTATGAGCTTGAATTTTAGCGGAGTTTATTTTTATGCCAACAATTTTAAGGGGCAGCTTGACATGAATAATTAAAGAATTGTTGTTACCTTTTGAATACAAATTTAGTAATCTGCGATACCATAAACTAAATTTTGATTGAAGTAGACCTCAATATTCTTACTCCACCACATTATGAAATTAATTAATTAATATGTTATATCACATTTTTAAATATCAGTTATACAGTGTAACATTTGGATTGTTTTATACCCACATTATAGTGATAAGGCTCATTAGCTATTCTGGTAAATACCTGTTAAAATGTGTGTATTATTTTGCTTCTCATATGATAGTCGCTAGGTCACGTACATAACTACCTCCCCCCCCCCCTTCTAACACACTCCGTCGAACAAATTGTACCTCATAAATGAAGGTACTTCGTAGCAACACGTTGTGGTACTGAATGTTTCGTGGGTAATATTTTGTTCTGAATAGGTATTTCGTAGTGCCGTGACCAGTGGATGTATGTGTACACTATATGAGAGAGGGAAATACACTTCGCTGTACACACACGGTAAGAAAACAGTTGTCTGAAATATTATTCCGTGATATGTCCGGATTGCCTGTCGGTACCATTTCTATTTACCCTGCAACAATATGATCTGAAGAATTCAAATCTGTAACATAGAAGAAAGGAAGTGTTTAACTTCTCCTACTGGACAACATTTCTCTTGTTCGCAGTTATAGAAATAATTTAACTTTTAATGTTTCCAAAATATACTTTAGGAACTTCTTATGGTTAAAAAAAAATAGCACCTATATTACTAAAACAAATAACGGTTTATTTTAGCACTTTTTTTTAAATAACATGTATTTATACTATTCAATTTTTTATCGTCTACGATAACATTGACATGGCGGACGACAAAGAACATATACCTTCGTACTATAGCGCACATGTACACACACATAAACTCTCTCTTTCTCTCTCTCTCTCTCCTCTTTCTTCTCCCTCCCCGTTTTTCTCTCTCAGAGTAATCGAGATAGCAACAGAGAGTTTTTATGGTAAATTGAGGCACCACATAAGTTTTCAAAAAGTTACCATTAAATACTACGCGTTCAGGTTACAAATGAGTCAGTTAGTAAGACGCAGTTGTTATTCAAATATGTATTGCATTACCGAATTGCATAAATATAAAATCGCATTGAAGAGAATGAACAGCGTAAAATATTTTCAAAAACGCCACACGAAAAACCGCAAAATAAAATTTATGGAATTTTTGTTTCCTGCCTGTCTTCAACGACAAACCTGTTGAACGTTAAATTAACACAAAGTGATATATTGCAACCAAGAACCGAAGGTTCAATTATCCTTTTATGTACAAGAAGTTTAAATTTCACGAATTCATTATGAAGTGCATAAGGATTTTCGTTACGAAGCAGTCTTTACAGATATTAAATTATACGAGCAGACAAGTTCCGTCAAAGGATCGTATCATAAGTTGTACATTTATTCTACCAATTTTACTAGGGATGTTTTTGTCAATAATACTAAGCAATCAGTAACAAGCACGGTCGTAAGAAAAAAAACGCTCCAGAAACGGAAAATTAACATATTTCAAACAGCCACCTGCAAATGATGTATTTGATTTTCATTAACACAGAATTACACTGTCTCTTCCTACAGATAATCCACGAAAATGTCAGGCTTAATATTTGTTAAAATGTCCTGTATGTTAACAAAAATATTACATCATACGTTGCAGGAACTCTAGGCAATTATAAAATTACTGTAACAAATTATGTTTAGACAAATAATCCAAAATATAAAAATCACTGGCTCGGAAGCAACACATTTCTGCTTGTATATATTTTGTAAATAAAAAAAGATTCAACACATTTGTTTAACTATGGGCTGTATAAATGTTACCATTAATTTAAAGTTATCGATTCGTAAAAATTAAATATTTTTTGTCCATAACTGCACGTTAGTACAAGAGAAAACAGTTGTAATTTGCTCGGATGATATTATATGTATCGAAACTTTATTGATTGCTCCTTTTGTCATTTGTCCACCGTTTTATTCAAATGATGTGGTAAAGAGGTATATCAAATTATTTACAATCAGCAGAGCACTTATTTAATGGGAATTAGTGACAGTTTTACAGGCTTCAATAGAACAAGTCAATGGCTGAAAGTTATTTTTTCGTTATCGAAATTACTCTAGTCCGCCACTTATGATTATTTCTGACCATGAATCATACCTGCAGATGAGCACAAACGACATTTAGGCCAAATGGTGCAAATGTATTTCCGCCACAGAGTCATAACTCTAGTTACTCGTACTTAAACAACTTCATAGCCGTCTTTCAATATAAGGTGCAGACAGCGACACTATTTTGCAAAGTATGACGTCACGAAATATTCTTAAAACAACAATCTCTAACAATATAGAGAGGAACGAGAGTTTCGTATATTTATCTGAGTATTGTGCAGATTTATCTGTCCTATACTGACATCACTAAGTTATATATTGTCATCTAGTCTCAAAAGTAACCCTATTTATTATGTACTTATCCCCTAACGTTTGTCGAACTTATTGTTGTCTAATCATATAAACAACATCTAGAGTACAACCTGACCTACAACAAACCAGCTAAACTCACAAATCCTTACCAACAAGGAAATGTCTCGAACGTACAAGACGTAAATAACAAAATAGCTACAGTTCCCTATTGCTGCAATATTTCATTAACAGACATCTTGGTGATGGGCAGTGTGTGAGTTCCATCCGGTCTGTTCTTGAACACTAAAATTCATTAAGATCCGATGTATTAGAAAGTAAAATTTTTATGTGCTGTAAGGTGTACAACCTCTTAGTTATGACAGACCAAACCGCAACCAACAGAAACTTAAATTTACTTTTTTATGTGGCAAAAAGCAGTTAAACTGCAAGCCGGAAATTTAACAGCCAAAAATCACCGGACCAAAATATTGCCGATAATGCAGCTGAAAAATAACAGACACTAAATGAAGTCTAAAAAAAAGGGGACAGCTCTAAACTGCGAACCACGAGGAAAAGAACAGTAAATCAAATGCCCATATAGCAGACTGAAGATAGTCGTTTACCTCTCAGACGTTTTAAATTAACATTTTTTATTGTTTTTCTCTGATCCTTTGTCTTTCTCTGTGTGTTTGCATTCTATATGGAAGAAATTATATTTTCTCTTAAATAACAGCTCTGAGATCCATGTGACGATCGACGGGAACATACATATTTAATTATGTTTATTTCAGTACTGTTACCCATACGTAGCTTATGTGAAGATGCCATTTTAATAAGGTATTTGAATAAGTAAGTCATATTTGTCCGTGATTGTAAGCACTCCTATTGGTGTTTGAAGATACACTGTTAGAAAAAAAATTTCCATGAAATTATGGAAAAGTACAGGCAAAAAAATTAACCAGAAATCTTCGTAAAGTAACGGACACTCAGTTTTTCTTGATAATGGAACCCTCCGTAAAATTACAGCCAGTACGTTTTCCGCAAAATAATTAAATTTCTTTAAACTACTAGCACTCCATTTTCCAGAAATACGACATATTTTTATTTACTATTAACTCTCGAGATTCTGAAGCACTATTTAGTAACCTGAAAAATTTTTCGAGTTTGCTGGGATTCGAACCTACGACCTCGTGTGCGCCAGGTGGAAGCTCTAACCCTCGTACCACAGTGACAACTTTTAAATAAGTGAGTACCCTGCAGTGGTAAGATATCAACTTTATAAGCGACAACTTTTGTATTTGACATCCTGATATTAGAGAACTCCGTTAGTTACATTATGAGAAAAAGATTTTATTCTATAGAAATAAACAACTTTAAAGGTACATACCCGCTAGCGCAAAACGCAGAGAACAGGTGCGATTTTTTCAGCTGTGATGAAGTGAGGACAAAATAAGATGCGTGTGGCCACTGAGTGGGGTAGGATAGAAGGGTATGTCATATGGAAAGGGAGGGGACAGGAGAGGCTACAGGGGTATGATTTAAGTCAGGACAGGGGTATATCATGAGAGAGGGGCTATGATAGGAATGGGTATGCTATAAGGGTAGTGACTGGTTAGTACAAGCATAGGGAGCAGGAGAAGGGGGTGGACATCCACTTCCCTCTCATGGTATTTAGACATAACTTGTACCAAAAGAGTCAATTCCCCTCACTTTCCCTCACCATTCCTTCCCCGCCCCTTCCCCTCAAAGGGCGTGGCTTAAGCCCTCAGCCAATCACAAACCTCATGGCACTTAGGTGTTATTCGTACCGATAGACCCCAACGGCCAATCCCAGCTAAGGACACGCCCCCCCCCCCCTTATGTCCCTGTAGGCCAATAGCCGCACCCAGGGAAGGGGGGACTACCGCTATTCAAATGTACCTTATGCCGGTTTTGCTCCCAGATGGTATGAAACGCCCACACGGTCACTACTCGGAACATTTCAGTCACTTACTGGACTGTTCGGTCCTTTATCCATGCGCGATACGAGTCCTTGTTTGTATTGCTCTTCGCGGCGAAGTGTAGACAACCAGGAAGCAGCATTTAACTTCTATTACCTTAGCTTGTCTTATCTTCTTTCGGTTTAGCACCATTGTGCATGCCCATAAACTCCAGGATTCATAGTGATTATTAACACATTTTTTAAGAAACACAGTAAAATACGCTTTAAAATTGTAAAAACACACTTCCATGAATTTATGAAAATTACGGTCTAACATCCGTAAACTGCCAATACAGACAAATTTCCGTAAACAAAAAATTACGGAAGCCACATTACAGTACTTTTCTGTAAATATTTCCGTGAATTTACAGAAATTTTTTAACAGTGTATAAAGTTGCTCTTTCTGTCAAAAATTTATTTTCAGAAACCGATAGGATTACTTACGGACGAGATTGTATATATATATATATATATATATATATATATATATATATATATATATATATATATATATATATATATATATATATGTACACATATTTGTAGAATAGCAATATTAAATTAACCAATATTTAAACCAAATAATTATCCAAACAGTTATGATATCAGTTTCTGAAAATAAATATTCAACAGAAAAAACAACTTTAGATCTTAATGTATATACATACATACATATATGAATGTTAACGTTATAAAAATGAAATATAATAAGCATTTAATAATCTTTTCTGTTGAAATCGTTTGCAGTTTTCGGGAAATAATAGCACGCACACCATTTACGAATGTGAAACGATATTAACGAACAGCATTCATACATCGTCAGGTAAGACGTCACTGACATGTTTCATCCTTAAAAAGCAATATCTGACAGCTGAATTTATCAAACGCATTGTTTTGTCTATGTAGGCTAAACGTACATAACTGCAAATATACGATTAACCGATACCGGATAGTTTGAACGTTTCGACGAGAACACTGATTGTGTTTCCGCCTCAAACTTGCACATAACTGCGCACTATATTTTATTAATATCATATGTGATTAGTTAGCATAACACGGAGGAGAACATCCTTTCCTTTTCGATTAGCAGGTTTTCGTTGCCACGAACAAAAATAATAATAGTTATTGCTAGTTTCGTTTTGTTATTTAAGCTCCTCTTTCTTTGTTATTAGCGTAGAGCTACCTTGAACTAGTCTCTATAGTGTTTTATTATAGTTGCTGTGATCGTATGTGTTGCTGTTGTGGACCTCGTTCAGGTTTGTTGTCAACTTTCGTTCCGTATTTGGCTATTTTTTGGCTTCATTTCCTTTATGTGTACAGACATTTTCGTGATAGTACATGTATTAAATATTAGTTGAAAGTAGCTAATGGTGGCATCCAAATTTTAATTTGATTTGTATTTTATAGTTACTTCTTTGCGGATTTTCACCGACACAGCAAAATTTGCTCTCAAATGATTTCGTTTAAAAGTAATTGTTTCGATGATAATAAATACAATTGTACTCGTGTATGGCAGAATGTGGTTTCTTACAACAATGCAAACTTAGAAGAAAAACCTGACTTAGTGTCGTGAAAATGACTACTGTTACCTTATAAAAAAATGGGTTGCATAAATAACGTTAATGGGAGAGCCAGTGTGGACGTCAATGAAGCCACTTGCTGTCCACCACGAAATCCTTACAAAACGTATTGCGAATAAAGCTGTGGTTGAAACAGTTTATTGTTGTATCTAAACTGTAAACCTAGCAATAATTTCGGCCTATAGAAAATGTTACTTTTTCACTGTTTGTCAATGATTGGACTTCATATTATATTTGTCGAATACTTACGCACATAGGCTAATTTGGAAAGGTAAAATATACCACCAAATCATTGTGCACCTAATTGATTTTCAGAAATGTTAAGTCAAGCCGAAGGTATTAAGTATTTCTGGTTCAAAAATTTATCGATACTTAAAACCACAAGAAGTATTTCTGAAACACGTCTACGTAGCCAGCCGAAATGAGGTAACAGAATGCAAACAAGTATAGATGACAATGATGTGTTTAGAGCTTTCTCTTTGTTCGATAGGTAGTCCTTTCCTCTGAATTACTAGCAGTGGTGACCACAGTGTTGTTGCCAATTACGGCTTTGGTATCCAAGAACTAGAGCGGGATTGCATGCTAGTTTGTTGACACTACAACCACTGAGTCGCTAGTCAGCAGATGCCGTTTATTACCGAATGGTCATGAAAGTCTGTGCTGATATCTTTAGGGAACTGGGATAAATGAATATTGTAATCTTAACTTTCCCCAGAAAACTTGAGAGACATTATTATTATTATTATTATACTGGAACTGATTGGAGGTAATATATTGAAAGCTGAGTACAAATACAACAGCTTAAAGTGAAATTAGCGAGTAGTTGTTATATTTACAAAAACTGACTCGGACGTTGATAAACTTGCCTTGTGACCTTGGCCATGGATGAAGATTTTCAAGTGGTAGACACAATGTGTTAAGGCTGTAAAGCGTAAATTATGCTCCGTGACTAAAACCACGAACGTGTATGACCTTTGACCCCACGCGATAATTTTCTAGTCACGCGAGTATCAGCTACGATTGTGTTCCCCGATAATCTTCATGCTGGAGCATTCAAATAGCACTGAATTTTATTTTCTCACAAAGTACGGTCTAAGGAAAGTAAAAAACTTAAATTAAAAATATATGGTTTTAATTAATTCTTTTGTTTTTATGGAATTTTAAACAGTCTGTAAATACCCAAACCTTAACCTATCGGATAGGTTATTCAGTTGAGCGGAAATCCTCGGACCCTGCAAATTAATTAATAAAATGTGTGTATTTATGTTTAAACAGGTGTTCCTAACAAACCTCGTACAATTGTTTATTCTTGTTAGTGACTGATTTTGAGTTTTGTGAAAACATTTACAGTTCATAATATACAGTAAGTGTAATTGAATTCAAAGAAATTGTTATTGTCCACTTATAAATGTTTCATGCGTTTGTGCTGTGTTTCTTCCAGTTGATGTGTTGTTGTTTTGCATAAACTTGCATCGAAACATTCATACCAAGCGAGATGGAGCAGTCCTAAAACCCTCGCCTCGCATTCGGAAAGCTTCGGGGTCGAGTTTCTGTCCATCCATCCATCCTGATTTCGTTTTTCCAGGATTTTTCAAAATCCCTTCATGTGAACACTGTGATGGTTTTTATGATATACTCTGTGATAATTTCTATTCCAGGCCTGGTGTATCTTTTCCAAGGCAGTTAAAAAATTTCAGAGCACGGTTGTGACCAAAAAATTTGAAAAAATAAATTCAACTATGGGAATTTTTTTACTTGGTTAGAAAACTCAAAATGCTTATTTTTTAAAGTTATCATCGTATCTCTTATGGTTTTAATGGGGTAAAATGACATAGGACGGAATATAGTATGACATGAATTATTAATTTATTTCCGATTTGGAGATTTACAATACCGATTACAATCCCTCTCTACAGTTTTCAGACTCACGTTACTGTTTGTAGGAGGTTGTACGTATTAAATCGTCATATTATATAATTAATCCATTTTAGATACACAATAATCACCCTTATCTTAAAAGGAATGTACAATTTTCTCTCAATTCTCTTACGTTTCTGAGTAAATTATTAACACATTAAAACGTTTATTCATCCTTTTTGCTTTTCTCAAAATTACACAGGAATTCCAACTATTAGAGGCTTGTTGGCATTTAGGAAGTTAATTATAGAAACGGGAAGGAAATAATAGAGGCACAGCGGTGTTGCGCAGCTAGCCTAGGTTAAGAAGTATATGTGCCAGACATAATTTTTGGTGTTTGAGACGTGAAGACAGGGTAGCTATAAGGGTCACACACCGTGAAGTGCTTAACTTGCAGCCAGTGTTTTCTTACTAGTCTTTTTCGTATGGGACTTTAAGTGGTGACCTTGAAATTAATTTGTGGGTAGATTGTTTTAAAAACTAAAACATGTTTCTTGCTCTCTTATTTAACGAATTTTCGTGGTTTATAGGGGTTATTAAATTGTAGAAAAGACGTTTTTAAATATATATTTTGAAAAGTTCCAAAATCAAGTTCACAACAAACGTGATACAGTTTATAAGTTTTAAGATCATAATACATAGGTAATCGTAATAGCAATAAGGTAAACAGTTTTGCGCAAAAATAGCATACGTTACACGCTACAATACCATTCACGTGCCAGGTACGTATGCATTTTAGTAGCACGTAGCTACTGCCCTAAGAAATACTCGTATCGTACAACAGTACGGCCTATAAGAATATCATCATGTGTAAAGAGAACCACGGCCTAAATAAAGGAAATATTCTCTGTTACCAGGCCATGTAGAAATGTAGAATTATGCATTTAACCTAAAGTTCTTAGCGTACAGTTTATTCAAATAGATAAATAGGTATAATGTCAGAGCACACCTAACAGTTTACTTCGTAAAATCATATTAAGAATTAAAATAAAACATAATTTATAATAAAAACAATAATATGCGACCATAGTTATTAGATTTCATTAATTAATTCTGCATTGCTATTTTTTTATTTGCTGCACTTTTTCCACCACTACTAAAACTGTAAAATTATATATATATATATATATATATATATATATATATATATATATATATATATATATATATATATATATACATACCTACATTTTGTCATAATGTTGAGAACTTAATGAATAAAAAAACATGTGCTATTTCATTAGCACGTATTTGTTGTAAACAATTTTAACTTGCAATGCTGTAAAATTTTTATGTTTTTATGCAGACGACTGTTACAACTATAGTTTTAAAAAAATGCAAAGGCCATCCTTTTAAAACTGAGAATTTTTCAAGAAAAGTATTGTAATAAATGTAATTTATTTACATATATTGCAGAATCATTTTAACTGCAAAACTTAATACCTTAGAATATTTATAAATTTGGTGATGTAATTTCTACATAATGTTACTTATTTAAGTTTTAAGCAAGACTGTTGTCATATTTCTCTTTATGTATATTAAAAAAAACCTTTATAATCGATTAGTTGTAATAGTAGGCTAAGAGTAATATTTGTGACTGCCTTGGAAGAATGCATTGTAAAGAGGACGATTTAAAAAATGGTGGATGGACTATGGAACCCGGGGAAGAAGAGAGGTGTTGGTATTGTGAAGAGGTAGTCACGACTCCACCTTATTATTCTTATATTCCTGGCTAAGGCATACTTCCCAGGACGGTGAACTGGCATTGGCGACGATTAGCTGATTTGAGAATTTCATGAAGAAGAAGTCGTCACGGTCTTGTGAACTTTATATTTCAATGCGGCAGGGTCGGTCAGCACGTTGGTTCCAAGAACAAATATATTGTCTTCTGCAGTGAATTACTAAAAGGACAATATAATGCTGCAGTCTGATTATCTCATGTGTTTGGCGCATTTACGGTAGGTAATATGTACTAGAAATCCCTAGGTTCATTTCCGCTATTCTGAATGTTTAATCTTGATAAAATTCTTATAATATTTTTTTTTATTGTCATTATTTCAGTAGTCTCGTCTACAGACAGTATTTTTAGCTTATAATTTCTGCCCAACATCAACCTTACTATTTTAATTATTGTCTTATTTTCTCAGTACGTGTATTTCCCTCGTTATGTAAAAAAATCGAACTCGTTTTCATTTTTAATTCATTATGTTCTGTGATGCGTGAAATAAACTTTGTTGAATCCATCTGAGATTTAGGGTATAAAATTCTATGTAGGGTATAAAATTCTATGTAATGTCTGAGCTAACCGGTCACCTGAGTTTCACACAAATACAGAAAAAAAAACCCTTCACAGTATTTGATGTTTTACAAGATACTCTTGTGACCAAGGGTTACTCGTTTATATTACAAACGCACGGTGTTCAAGGCTTCACATTAGCAACATTGGTCACTAATATATTTCTGTGTCTTACAATACGTGTTCCAGTTTGTTTTCCGAGTGTGCACGGTCTTTTAAGTGTTACGTATCTTGAATAGCATGCTTTACGCAAATTAAAGACTTAATTTTGTCTTCGTTGGTAACGTGTTTTGGGGCGTGTATCTCCCTGAAGTTTTCCATCTATAAGTATAGGGGTTTATTCAGACTTGTGATTGTATTTTATATTCGCTGCTGAGGTATGGGACTCAGAATTGTTTTTGTTATTGTTCAAGTTAGTTTCAAATAAGGATAGGGCTAGCAAATTTATAATATTCGTCTTTGTCTTTCGCTACACCATTTTTCAGTAGTCTCGACTAGGGCTTCTTTTGCTTCATACTGTTCCGATTAACAGATTAAATTGATAGATTTTGCACGCCTGTTAACAATAATTTGTAAAGTTAATGTTTAATGTTATTTCTGTTTTTTGTAATTTACTTTTCAAATGTTTCGACTTTTGTTGCCGAGTATTTTGAGTTTGTAAAAATCCTTTAGGTTATGTTATTTTGTTACGTCTTTTTGAGTTTTGAATAAATCCCTGTTGGGATTGAATCCGACCTTTGATCTTTCTTTGAAGTTGAAGCTAATTTACAGTTTACCTGTTAATGATTGGAATATTACTGTGGTTTTTGCATGCAACTATTGCTGTTCTTTAACTGTTAAACTTTGCTGAGGTGTTTGAGGTTATAAGCTTGATTACTGTGAGTGTGGATTACTTCTGCCTTAGCGCCCTTGCAAGTCTATAGGGATTCATAACCCACTCTTACCTTGTTTTTGTAATTTGTTACCGTCACCATTGGTTAAGGGTGTTCAAGTGCAATAAAATCACAATTTTATATTTATTTGAAATAGTTTTAGTTTTGTAGACGATACTTGTGAGTAGTTTCCTCTTACGAAATATTTTTAACTCGCACAGTTTTCTCATACCGGTGCGTCAAAGTCAAAATTGGCATGTTCTGCTGCCATGCAAATAGTGAAAACCAATTAATTCATGTAAGTGAAATAACTCACAGTGAAATAACACACCACGGGCTATGTAACAAAACATTTTTAAAAATCCCACGAACTATTTTTGTATTTAAAAAAATTTCTGAATTTTCAATTTTTTTCCAGTAATCGTGCGATTTTTTAAAAAATTCAAAAAAATTACGTTATGGTCATTTAAATACTTTATTGAATAGCTCATGGGACGTAATACCACAGTGAATTATTTATTCAAGTAGGTCAGTTGGTTTTCACTACTTGCATGGCAGCAGAACAAGCAAATTTTGACTTTGACGCACCGTTATGAGAAATCTATGGGAGCTAAAATTGTTTTGTAAGAGAAAAT
The DNA here is from genome assembly GCA_003012365.1 of Medauroidea extradentata. Taxonomy (NCBI): domain Eukaryota; kingdom Metazoa; phylum Arthropoda; class Insecta; order Phasmatodea; family Phasmatidae; genus Medauroidea; species Medauroidea extradentata. The sequence continues at coordinate 19,965 of PNEQ01048895.1, forward strand.
TGTACTCACAAGTATTGTCTACGAAAGTAACACTATTTCATAAAGATATAAAATTAAGGGCGCGGTCTACCGCAATTTTCATCACCATTTTTTTTTACTTTTTATTTGTACAAGATATTTTTTTTCTTATTTTAGACACAAAATGTGACTAAATTTGGCTCTTATGAAAATTTCTTATCTCTCATAGTTTTCGCGTAATGGCTTGTTAAAGTCATATTTTGCATGTTTCCGTTTTAACGACTACACTAAAACCAACTGATATACCAAACTCAAAAAAATCACAGTGGATAGACACCACAGGCTACAACGACATGCTCTTAAAATTAAAGAATAATTATTGAATTTTTTAAATTTTTATTTTCAGTTTCAGAATTGTTTTAAAATGCAAATAATTTTTATTCTTTAGTTTTAAGAGCATGTCATTGTAGCCTGCGATGTCTATATCAATTGAGTTTTTTTTAGTTTGGTATATCAGTTGGTTTTAGTGTAGTCGTTAAAACGGAAACATGCAAAATATAAGTTTAACAAGCCATTACGTGAAAACTATGAGAGATAAAAAAATTTCCTAAGAGTCAAATTTAGTCAAATTTTGTGTCTAAAATAAGAAAAAAAAATATCTGGTACAAATAAAAAAATTAAAAAATAGTGATGAAAATTGCGGTATACCGTGCCCATTTTATCGCACTTGAACACCCTTAAGGTGCTAGCCCCTAAGTAGGGGATGGTACAAAGCATCCAGATGTACACCCATAATGTTATTGAAAACGGTGTACGTGATGTGGCTGTTACTGCGCGACGTACCGGCCTCCAGCTGTAAGTGTGAACAAAGAACTGGCGTACTTGATATCACATTACGTCTTCTTAACGCGCGTCATCTGGATGAGCCTTCTTGCCAACTTGTAGACAGGTACGTGTTCTCTATCTCTCCTCTCTCTAAATGTACTTCGACACATAGCGACATAAAAGGAATATCTCGCAGACTAACATATACCTCGAGGTCACGCAGCTTTATTAGATCGTGACACAATGAAGTCCGCTTACACCTCTCGTTGTCATCATCTTTATTTTACCTTGTTTTCCTGCATTGTTACGAAGGTAACAAACAATAGAGGACAGAGAAATATAAGAAACAAACGTTGAAGATGACCATTTTCGCGCCACGAGCAGAACACCTTACAACTGACGTCAGTGCATTTTAACCACGGCGATTTTTAACAACCTTCGTTTATTGAGCACATTTTATGTTTGACGTCGAAATAACGTAATACCGGTGCGTAGCCAGTGGTTCAGGAGACAAGAAATAAAGGAGAGGATTTACGAGATTGCTCATTTCCCGCGCTTAGAGAAAAGTAAATAACATCTCCAACAATGGAATCATGTGTTCGACGAAGGCTTAAGACTGCAATAAAACTCAGTCATGTTTACAAACTCGTCAACTTTAACTATATCTGAACAGGCCGAGGACAACCTACAACGGCAAACGCTGCTGTTGTGGACACAACTCTTCAAACATGCAGGAAGATGACATATCTTTCTACCATTCTTGTATGATTGGAGAGTGCGGTGGGATTGAATAGATTATTTCAGTCAATTCACGTCATCCAGACAGAGGTTTTCAAATAAAACCTGTAAGGGACAGTCGCAGCTTTCTTTGTTGTAGTGGTGATGTTAACTAAGTTTCAGTACTAAAAATTTTGTCATTTATCAACTTTCCCCCACCCCCCTAAAAATATAATGCCATTTAAAACATTTTTATAAAGAAATATACAGCTAAGTTCTTATTGTAAGATTAAAATAAAAATTTGGTAGTTAAATGCAACGGTTTTAAACGGCAAATGACTAAAAACATTATCGCTGATCGCTACCAACAGCCGTTTCGCGTGATTGGCGCTTACAAACATGCAAGTTAGATACAAACCATAGATAGAGACACTGGTAAATCGTGGGAAAAGTTGATTGTTTGCTAGACTCCAACAAGCTATGTATAACACTGAAGGTTTTGCACCTATATTGGCTATCGTTTATATGAAGCACTGTGTCCCTCTTCAACAGATCCAATCAGAACTGAACAGTTGTAACACGGGACGTGTGTGATTTGCCAGAAAACTATTCACACGAGTCACGATTGAGATACTATAGTTTATTGGAGACTATGTTAAATATTTTCGCGATTTTCCAGTGTCTCTAACCATAGATAATCACTTATAGCCTAGAATCCTAGCAAAGTATCCTATATCCACTTTTAACAAAATAGGCGACAAGAGTAATTATCAAATTTTTTTGGACATTACACGTTAATGGTAAAATACTGGAATTTTGTCCTTATTTTAAAAGAAGTACTGTAACTACAACAATCATTTCCTTTCGGTGTGTTTCACTAAATAAATTACTGTTATCGTTGACTTACTATTGCGCTAGTAACGTTGAGTACAGGAAACATTATTACAGCAAAGTTGACTTAAACTTGCCAATCCGTGCTTGTGCCGTGCTTGGAAACCTCAGACAACTTACAGGGCTGGTGACGTCACAAGGAAACGTTGCATGTAATTTTACATGACGAGCAACGTGACTTCACCAGAGAAGTTACAGAATCTTGAGAGAATTCATCGCATAGCGCATATACGACAATCTAACTTATCACGTGTGCTGTTAAACTTGAAACTACTAAACGCGATCCTAACAACTTTATCTGATAAATAAGTATTTGTAAATTGTTATTCTTCACGAATCTTAGAAACATGTTTTTTAAAGCCTCTAAAAATTACTGAAAATGAAAACTTAAAAAATGCCGTAATTGAATTCTAACAATTTTTTTTGTAGTAACCACAAAATTGTTTTCTTGGTCACCCCAACACTTTAGCAGAGACCACAGAATGGTTTTGTGTTAAGCACAAGAAAAACTTTACAGGGTTGATACTAAACAAGATATATTATAGCTGCCTCTTAACATATTTTTCTGTGTAAATAATCCTTAAAACTGGAACATAGCGCATTAGTTTGACTTCATGCAATATTTTCTACAAATATAATTACATGGCCTCCACTTGAGGTATCATAGGAAGTAATTGCTACAGGGAGAACGTTGCGGCTCTAGCTTAGTGCTGTGCACGTAAAGATTGTATTATAAGAGAACGGAACATTTCGCGAGTTCTTATACACGCATGGTAAATTCCATTTCTTAGTGCATACTCAAGCACCGTTCATTCGTTCAATATCTGCTAATCCAGGGATAAGTAGCTAATATAGAATGTTCTGGGCTTCAGTATATATAGGAGAATGGATACTAGCATGCTGATCATTGCACTCGCGAATTTTTACGTTCCATAGGTAGAGGCGAGAGTATTTCGCGTATTCATCTAGTAACAGCCTAGACTTCTCAGACCTATACACACACTGGCCAAAGTCAAATATCCATTGGCTTCTAACCGTAACACGTGTTACCATCACGACTTGTTTCCTTATTTGTCACTGGCTTGCGGTCGTCAAAGATGTGTTAAAACAGGTGCCGTCTAATCGCAGAAGGAGTAGTAAAGTATAAATTATTGGCATTAAACCTGACCTAGAATCAATACGCGAAATAATCGTGCCTCTATCCATAGGTAGAGATGATTGTTAGTATATCGCGGGAAAACTTGACTGCTGGGTTTCAATGTACGTTCAGATTATCAAAAGATAACTGGTTTTCGCTTGTGCATGGAGCTGTTGCCCTCTTTGAATGAGCCAATAAGAGTCCTAGTATTTTAATATTTGCTGTATATTACTGGTCTGCAGACCGATACGTAGTGTTACAAGGATATAGTCTAACCATTAGAGGTGATGGTTTATCGCGGGAAAACTTGATTGTTTTAATTGCCGTATTTCAACACACGTTCAACTTATTAGACTATTACTGGCTTTCTCTTGTACGAGGAGCTGTTGTTCTATTTCACTGAGCCAGGCACGTAGGAAACTGGGTTGGAGGGTAGGTGCGATCCGGGCAATCGCCCTGCAGTGGATTTCATGGCCGGGCAAAGTATATGATTGCACCCCCCTCCCCGGCCAGCATATGAATTGCGGAAAGTAAACAGACTCAGTCAGTTATTAAAATCTTTCCCGGTTTTGTCTATTATGTTTCGCGGCACTGAAGATTACTATCGTACTGCAAGCATATAATTTTTAAATTTTGAATAGTCGCATATGCTCCCTTTCCCGTTGCCCAGGTGGCCTTGTGTTGTTCCTTCCTCTGCCCGCATTCCTGACAACAGCTTCTCAGCACTTCTCCATAATGATGGGACAATAAATTTTTATGATTCGAGTCTTTTGACTCGATTCAGTAAAGTGACTCGAATCACTGTTTTGATACACGGATCAGTATATACATTGCTGTACCAGTACGGTTCAGTGAGCCGAATCGGCGAATCGCAAGTGCTAGTGTACTCACCAGTTTGACGCGAAGAGTTGTCGTTATTGCACATTAATTTTTTTAACATGTGTTTTCTACATCGCAACCGTGCATGTTAGGCTCTCCAAGTTTAGCTTTTAATATGTATTGCGTAGTAATTGTGTGTACTTATAATCCTAATATTATTAAACAAAAGTTAAGAAGGTCTACAGTTCAGTTATCTCTAACTTTAAATAAATTATTTATAGGAATTGGTATTTATTTTAATACACTGCAGATAGTACGGTATTAATTGTCTAGAGCTATTATTCATAGTTCTGCTGGCGCACATTTATCACGAATTAAAAAAAAAAAATCATTTTACATTATTGAAAATAAATATTATGTTATTGCAGGCCTACGCGTGATGCAGTTTAAAAGGTGCATCTGATCCGTGCATGTAAAACAGCAGCACACATAACTTTTAAACACGCCATTGTAGATTGTACCAGTTCAGAAACACAATTTACAGTTCGAATTATGATTTACGAATATCATAGAGATTATGATTCACGAGTCATATCGATACATGCACGGCTCAGAAAGGGCTGTGGTTGCAGTGTAGCTATTACCTTTAACTTGGATGCAGACGTGTCAGATTTCAAAGACAGCAGAAAGTTTGTGGAAAAGTTGAGATAACGCAACACAAGTAACGTTCGTATTTCACTGTATCGCCACATTTCTTTTCTACTACCAAGTGAGTCATGTGCCTAGATTCAGGCGCGTTTATGATTCGATTTACTCGAACTTTGGAGATACTACATCAACCGTCAGTTGTAGTCTATGAGCAGTCCTCATAAGACGCGTCATGCGTGATATTGTAAACATCCAGTTTATATATTTCGTGCATCGCACTATAGGACGGCATGCAATGTTGTTTATCGGCAACATAGTGAGTGGTTATGTGTCAGTAGTGGTAACATTTATGATTTCAAGCAGAACATTTTTACCGGGTACAATTATGGCTCAAAGAAGCATCAACCATCATTTATTCAGCTGCTCAGCACAGCCATGTAGTTCATCAGAAATGTCACCTGAAAAGCAGCGCAGTACGGACAGTTTAGAAGACGATGCTAAAGAAGAAATGGATTCCTTTGACTCAGGTAAAAGGACTTTTGAGAATTCTTAATTCAGTTCTTCCACCATAACAATTAACTGGTAGTTAAGGTTGAG
>PNEQ01048895.1:25657-45916 GCA_003012365.1 Medauroidea extradentata
TGCGAAATAAATGACTGTTAAAAGAAAACTAAAAATAATACAAGAAAACATAAATAAGCAGAGTATGCTTTAGTCATCAGGATACATACACAACATGAAATTCCAAAACTGGAATCTGGTCAGATAAAAACAATGAACAAACAGAAAATAAAAGAAATAACAAGAATATAAAAATAGCTAAGTTGACATGCGACACAACAATGAGACGAGACAAAAACACAATCAGAAATACAACAAAACAACGATGAGACTAAACAAAACACAAATATGTCGGACACAAACAGAAAAAACAACAAACGTCACAAATGTTGTGTCGCATGTCAACTTAGCTATTTTTATATTCTTGTTATTTCTTTTATTTTCTGTTTGTTCATTGTTTTTATCTGACCAGATTCCAGTTTTGGAATTTCATGTTATGTATGTATCCTGATGACTAAAGCATACTCTGCTTATTTATGTTTTCTTGTATTATTTTTGGTTTTCTTTTAACAGTCATTTATTTCGCAATGGAGTATGTCCAAGTAAATAAATCCAGTCATGCACTCCCATTGCACAGTTCTTTCAAAGATCAGTTAAGGTTGACCTTAGCTATTGACAGCCAGTAAGGCTAAAGTGAGGTAAATACGGAGTAACGTGGGATTTAAAGGACGAGAGAGACGGGAGATTCCTTGAAAACCTACAAAGCTATGGCATCGTTCCCAAACCATTCCCACCTGCGGATCTCCGATAGTGATCCGACGGAGAAACAAACTCTAGCCGTCTAGGTGAGAGGGGCGGACTTTTGCGCTCAATCACCGCCGCTTCCAACTCCAGCAGTTTAAATGAAACATATGTATTAGGAATAAGACAGCCTGTTGTGTTTGCCTTAAAAAGTTTGAAACTACAAGCAATCAGATTTTCCAAGCAGTTCATGGTACAGTCCATACTTCGTGCGATCTCGAAAACATTATTATATATTACCGTACAAGCTTGTAAATAACGTTTTAATTCCCTAGCATATTTGTATTTTAATCTCTGTGTGGCTACCCTGCTTGAGTAGGTACTTACTTCGAAAATGATCACTATTAATATATAAATAAGAGGAAGTTAAGAAAATGTGTGTATCAACCTACTTAACAGCCATGAGTTCGTGACCTCGTATCCGAAATATCATGAGCATTTTAAGGTTAGGTTAAATTATTCGATAAACCCTTGTCATAAATACCTATTAGTTAGGTAACTTTAATGTAATATTACCGCGTCATTAATTGAAAAATGTTTGAAAGAAGTTATGTACCAGATTCAAAAAATATTGTTAAAACTAATTAATGTTTTCCTCCATACTATTACTTTTAAACATCTTAATTTTCATGTCATGCAGTGATTCCGATTAAAACTTAATTAAAATCTATTCATGTTCTCTTGTAATGCATTGCAGTCTTAATTGTATGTAGGTCATCTAGTTCGTCACAAAACCAGGTGATTCATTTATGAGTTATTCTGACAGCTGGGCGAGATATTCCAGTGTTTATGACAAAACCGAACATTTTCATAAATTAATGTTACATTTCACAATGCAAACGTGTGTAAGATAAAAATAACAAGGACAAAATATTTTATAAGGAGTGGATAGTAGAAATGTGATTCAAATCGACATTGGTTAACGTCCCATCTTCGCTGAATTTCTGAGTATTTCTAAAATATAATGGGCAACATATCAGTTCCATAGATAAAGACAATAATGGCAGATGCGCATTATAACTTTAATGACTGTAGAAAAGTATACGTACATAATGCCTTTTGTTGCATAAGTAGCCATGAACAGCACGTTACGTTCAGTTGAAAGTATAAGCTATGTTGTGATTATCACGTGGCTGCAACACACTTCATACAGAATGACGTTTGAAAAACGACTATCGAAATTAACGTGGCATATGTGATAAAATCAGAGGCATGTAAACGTTGCGTGGTACACCTGTGTAAATATTCATGTGTTGTTAAATGCTAGATAATGTTTCTGTACTATGTACAAAGCATTACCATATTCATTTTATTTAATATTCTGTAACATTGTCGAGGCGTTTTTAGAGACGAGAAATATTCACGTAATTATTGCAAAAACGTGTTACATACTATACACGTGCTAGGCAAGAAAAATTTACTTGAAACGCAAATGCTTCCCTTAAATGTGTGGAAATTTCGCCAAGACTGTTGAAGAAATACTTCTACACAATGAAGTTGGGTTCTGTTAATTACAGTACATTATTAGTTATGCATTTAAGCTAACGACGGTATATACGCAATTTTTTTTAACATGCACCAAAGGAAAAATATGTAGGACTAATTGATCTGAAAAATAAGAACACTCGGAAATTCAAGGACAGTAACGTGCCTGGTATTCCCTTCATCAGCGAGAAATGTCATCCTCAGAACACATTTATCATTCCTACAATAACGGACGGAGCTAGCCGTGGAAGAAGAGCGCGTCAGCAGTGGTTTAGCAATTACGAATGGCTCCATTTTGACAGTGTAAACGATTGGGTTTCGTGCTTCGCGTGCATTAGAGCATGCACCTTGATCGGAAAGAAAAACAGGATGTGGTAGAGTGATGCAGAATTATCTTTCATATCTGTAGGCTTTCGCTCCTGGAAGGATGCTACAGCAAAATTTGCAGGTCATCAAAATAGTTCGTTCCACAAAAAATGTTTGCAACTTATAATAAGCAGAGCAAATTTTGTTCCGATTATTTCTTAAATTACAGAGGTTCATTTGCGGAAGCAAAGAAAAGCTCAAATGTGCATATTAGCTATACTTAATTACGTTATTTAGTGCGATTTGTTAAGTGCTGTACGTGGACACGAGAATGACACTGGGAATCTTGTCATGCACTTACGAGAGAGAAAATCAGATATTGAAGAGTTGGAACTGTGGCTTAAAAAACGAGACAACTACCTGAGTTCTGAGATACAGAACAAAATAATTTAGATTATGGCTCACAAGGTTATGCGTGAAATCATAACAGAAACTAATATGGCTCCGTCGTTCTCTGTTGTTGCAGATGGTACTACAGATGGTGCTGGTCAAGAGCAGTTCTCTGTATGTATTAGGTTTTTTTCAGCCACAAACTTTAGTATCGAAAGTAGTATTTGTAGAGTTAAACAACCCTCACGATAGCAAAGGGGCGACATTGGCTGCGGCCATTAAAAACGTGCTTCTCAGGTTGAATCTTCCAATCTCTGGCCTGCTGCTAATATGTCTGGAAGAAAGTAAGGAGTTCAAAAGATTTTCGAGTGTGTTTAGCCGAAGTCTCTCTATGTACACTGCTCGAACCATGCACTTGACTTAGCCTTGCAAGAAGTAGCTCGTCAGAGAAGAGGAATGTGCGATTTACTCTGCCCGGTCAAAGACACACCAAATCTCATCCTGGATTCAGCAAAACGGAGAACAATATATGAAGAAACTGTTCTGCCTCCATGCAAGATATGAGCTGGAGATGAAGATGTAGTCATGTGAAACGAACTCAGCTGGAGTGTGAGGGTAAATTCACTTAAAAGGTTCAAGAAGGAATACAAGAGAATTCAAAAAATTTGGAAGCGATCAATGATGAAACAGGAGCTATAGCTGATGAAAGGAAGTCCGCTATCCGTGGGTGCATTGGTAGGTTGGGAAAATTTGTTTTGTGAGTATTGAGGTAATCAGTGCTTCCGAAGAATTGGCTCGGTCTCTTCGAAATCCCAGTATCACTGCTTCTGGTGCAAAACATTCTGCTCAGTTGGTGATTAGAAAATTGGAAGATTTGAGATGAGAAACATATTTCAATAGAACCTACGAGCAGACAAGTGAAACTGCCGAAGAGCTTGAGTTGGATATTCCAGTGGAGTCCAAAGCCGAAAAAATTACCACTGCGCTACGACAATACACCCAGGATAGAGCCACCATCCAAAATGCAGGCGAAAGACAATCTGAGATCTCCTTAAAAACAAGCTGTCGGCAAGATTTGAGCAGGTTAGGCTCGAAAGACTGTGTGGACTTGAAAGCCTCATCATGGATTCACTTGGGGGTACCTACACATAGTGAATTAAGCACCAAACTCGGTGTCTTTGTCGAAGATTTATATTTAGACAACCTCCATACTCAGTTGCAGCTTTTGAAGAAATTTCCTGGAAATGTCTCGCAGACACATGCTGAAAAGTTGGGCAAAGAGAGTGACACAACACATACTTTGCTCGACCAAGTGACCTTACTCACAAAATTTATAACGACTGTACCGGCTTCGCCCGCATCCGCAGAGCGTTCCTTCAGTGCACTTCGTCGTTTGAAGATATATTTGCGCTCTTCAATGACCCAAAGACGTCTCACGCGTTTACTTTGCTACATATTCATAACGACAGAACTGCATCAATAGACATAAAGTCGGTTATGAATGAATTCGTCAGCCGTAAAGACGAGAGAGAGTTTTCGGAAAAGTTTAAGTCATATTGAAACTTACCAAAACCACACATTAAAACAAGAAACATTGAGACTGCCGTGCCCTGAAAAGTTTTTACTTTTTGAATTAAATTTAATTTGTTGTTTGGGAAAGCAAATCTGCATTACTATTTAGGTAAAATATAAGTGTGTGCCATGTAATATTATTCTCTTGTTTGAATAAAAATTAAAGATTTTGTTGTGTATATAATTTATGTAGCTGTCGACGAAATAATTAGGTTTCTGAAGATATATATTTGTGTAGCAAATATTTACGAATCGTAAATTAAATAAGTAAAGTTAGATACGTAATACTTTCATTTCAATACAACAACATACTAGACGTGAGAGTTAACCTGTAATAAACCAAAAATTGTCTATTATTTCTGTGTAAATTCTGACTATAGATAAGCTGTGTTTTAGTTTTTAAGGACTAAGACGTTAGCATTTTTAATCCACAACATAATGACGAGAGGTGGATATTCACCTACTCCTTCGAAAAATTTATAAGCCATTTTTGTATCTGAAGCAAGTTCATTTTTGTGCCGATTTTGTCATGTTACTATGTAAATGTTTTGAATTGTACTATTTTTATATCTGACTGAGAAAGTTAATATTTGTCCTGATTTTGTAATGCTAATATGTGAATACTTCAAGAAAAAATTGTGTCATTCTTATACTTGAAGCAGGTTCTGTTGTGCTGATAATTGTCTTATTAATATGTGGATGTTAAAATTAATTGTGTCAGTTTTATATTTGAAGCAAGTTTTTTTTTTGCTGGGTTTGTCATGTTAATGTGTGAATGTAAAACAAACGTGTAGTTTTATAAATGAAGCGAATTGTATTGTTGTGCTGAGTTTGTATTGTTAATATGATAATGTAAAAAACTAATTGTGGCATTTTTTTCTGATACGAGGTTTTTGTTGTACTGATTGTCATGTAAATGAATGAAAGTAAAAAAAAATATAATTTTATATATGAAGCATTTTTTTTTTGTTGCTGAATGTGCCATGCTAACATGTAAACGTTTTTAAAAAAAATTTCATTCTTATATCGGAAGCAAATTCTTTTGATACACTGATTTTGCCATGTTATTTTGTTTAGAAAATTAGTTTGTTTAATTTTTATATCCTAAGCAAGTTATGTTGTGCTGATTTTCAAATGTTGATACGCAAGTGTTTATATGTAATTATTTTTATGTTCTGTATGTCTTGACTGACACTGTAGTAATACTAAATTTTAATGGAGAAAGCTGTAAGTTTTAAAAGTTATAGGTCTATGTAAAATTGTTCCCACGTTTACGAGCAGCATATTAAATGTAGAGAATGTAAAGAAATGCTTTAATACCACCATTTCACACCGCAATTTAAATTTTTTTCCCGCGGAACCCCCACTTTATTCGTAGGATTGATAATCAGCACTCCCCCCCCCTTCCCTGAAACTATTGTAATATTTTATGTCTAGGGCCCGGTTGTTTTCGCGAAAAGATTTTTGCCCCACTTTGTTTCAGTGTCTTAGCGCGTACCTGCATCTCTGCTTTGTGGTCAGTGATTGGATGCCGTAACACCCAGCGTGTGGATGTTAAACTCGCAAATCACAGACGTGATGTGTCACAGTTATCCGTGTACTGTTTCGCACAGTCAAATTAATAATGACCCTGCACAAAAACACTCTGCCAATAAACGTTATGTTGAGCTGCAGGTGTGCCCGTAAGACACTGAAACAAAGTGGGGCGAAAATATTTTCTCGCAAAACAGGGATCCCTACTAATCATATGTATTGCAAGAAACTACAGTATTTTCAAGAGAATGTTGGAAGAAAAAAATTTCTCGTTATGCCATCATCTCTATCAGACACGAAACTTTTGAAGATTCGTTTTATGGTAGGTTAGATTTAAACGTCTTTAACTAATAGTTGCTTACTCGAATGGGCAACTGTTTACTGAATTCGTCTTCGAGGACACAGAACATATAGTAACCCCGTATACGCCCGCTCTCTTGTAAAATGTACAGCCAGTATCTCACTAAAGTAGCAGCAAATAAAATAGCAACGGACAAAGTGCACACAGGACCGTTAGTCCATCCGGCAGGTCACCGAACGCCGCGAAATTTCCGGATCACTAACCGTAACATACACAGCTCGAATAGAAAAAATTTAACAGTTATAATAGTGATGCCGAAAAGCAAAGGTACGATGTTTCTGCAGAGTAACTTTGTCTCAAGCAATTAGTTAGTTTTTGACTCATTTGGCAAAATATGGAGAACTAGTCAATTGTATAAAAGTTTGCGTAGGTCCATTCAGTTAAATGTTTGAACAATCTAAATAAAGCACATAAATTGCATTATTTTGTTTTTTTTTATAACTACCCCCACGGACAAAATACACCACTTACGATACTGAAATACACTTTGTTAGTGCACTATGCACATGTTTCTTTGTGTTGTATCATTGGATGATGGTGCTATATTTTACCTCTATAAATAGTTTATTTTCTTAAATTTGAATTCCGTTTATTATATCTCACTTCACAGTTTTAAGGTGGTATATAATTTATAATTTAATATTAAAACGTTTTATTTTATTAAGCATTATTCTGATACTCAGATGTTCGAGATTAACATTAATAAAAAAATTAAGGATTTTATACATTTACATAATTTTTTAAACCACACTAATTTTCATCAAACAATTATATTTATATGCAGCAAAGAGAGGAATCACTTTTTTATCTCTCTGGAATGAAAATATTTCATGAAAACCGATTTGAAAAACAACTGTAACAATTGTCACTTTTGTTTATAAAGCCCATTGTTTGAAGTATACAAAGAAATGAGTTCGGTAAATTAAAAACACAAATTGTTCATTTTATTAATTTTAGTTCATTAACTTAGGTGCAATGGATACATTTACACTAGTCTTACAATAGGTATAGTTAACTGCGAAGTAATTCATTTTTTTCGATTACATTTTACAATTAAAAGAAAATATAATACAATGGTGCTTGCAAAGTACAACACAAAAATTTGCAGCTACCCACATTAAATTTTCAAGCAATAGTAAAATAATAATTTTTCTCAATATAAGGGCTACCTATCTATTTTACATCTAACACACGAACAAATAACACTGAAATATTTTTAACTTTACAATGTTGTTATAAATGCGTATTCGTATAAGTATAAACATAATTTATTATGTGCTTATTTGTAACTAAACATCCGGGCTGTCAACTGTGTAAAATTATTGTTTTTAAAGACACTCTACAATTAAATTTACTGTGTGCATTAACATTAAATAATTCAGTTGTGGAACGCAGTGACGTCGTGTGTGTGAATGTGTGTGTATACCAAAAAATTTTGTTCCATTTTAATGTACAACAAAATTCATTTTTTTTTTTTTTTTTTTTTTTTTTTTTTTAATTCGGACGTAATTTTGCGGTATGATTTATTGTTACTTTAAATTCGTTAGTGCATATTTAACTCTATACTATTTCAAAGTGTATAAATATTTTTAACTTTTTTGTCGTGCTCGTTGACTCTTTGACTATTTCATGCTACGAATGTTTCAGTAGTTATAACACATTAATTGTTTAGCGACACTATGATATAGTAATAACTACATTTTTTTTTCAAATGGAAATTATGACGAGTGATTTTTACTGAACTATGCATTGCAGACTGTTGCATGTTCATTTGATACCAATTATACGAGTGCAGTTTGTCAGATTACATCGTTATCGAACAAGTGCATTCAGAAACCAATAAATTTGCATTATCAAAAATATTTTTAAATACTTTCTCGTAAACTTACAATGCGTTGATAGAAACTTTGGCATTTCTGCCAAATTTAAAAAAAAATTGTGAGAATTTTTTAAAAAATAAGAAGCGTAAATACTACACATCAAGACATGTTAAATGCTACGACTGATATATTTTCTAATATTATTCAATATTCTATATTGGTACCATGGTTTTGATTCTTGCCTTCATGCTATTATTAGTATAATAACGCTCAAAAGATTTTCAAGAACTTGATTTAAGCGTAAACCTGTAAAAAATAAGTATACGCGCCATTATAAAAACATGTACCCTGAATGAACCTCAGAAGTCATGGCAGGCAAGGAAGGTGGACTGTTTGATCGGCTATGCGGTATAGTCAGTGGTGGAGTTATAAAATAGTTTAAAGTGAGTCACACCTCTTCATATTTCCATACGCCCATAAATAAAAATGACCGATACTACGCAAAAATACTACGTTATTATTTTTAAATATTCAATTCAGTACTATAACCATTTAAAGTACTTTAGCCAGTTACCTAAAATTCTCACTATTTTATACACAATTGCAGGTTTTTGAGATTTGCTTGACGGAGACCTGACCCTAATGTACATCCCCCTTTTTAGTTTCACCTATCAATAGAGTAGAAGTATTAAACCTTCAAATTTAAAAAATAATTGTAAATATTAAGATTTGACAGCTATTTAATTATTGTCTAATACTGTAATATTGAAGTAGTAAAAATATTTATATTGTAAGTATACCATCATTCCCTATAAATACTTACATTTAGGCGCCCTTAAAACCACAATGCTCACTTTACATAAATAAATTCTGAAAGCAAGTTTTTCCGCAACAAAATAAAAATTAATTTAAATATTAATAACTGTGAAATTAGCTTTGTTACATCGGAAAATGGTGTTCGAATTATACAATTACGGTAACAAAAACTGTGTTACCAATAAAAAAGTTCAAAAGGAATCTTCATAGTACAATAACTACTGCTTTGACACAAGATTTAAGAAGAAAAAATTATTTTCTGAGGAAGTTAATTCTTATTATTTGGAACACAAATATTTACGTTTTTATTTTATGTACGAAGCTATAAAGTAAGATTTCTCTACCGCATACTGAATTCCTCTACAGAACACTTTGTTTAGATGCAAAAAATTGGTTTTCAAAGTGTACTTCTCGTTGTTTAATGTAAGAGCCGAAAATTTTCATGGAACTAAGACACTCATGGCATTAAAGTTGTGCATTAATTAAAGTAGGCAGAGAACATAGACGTAATGGAATGATAGGATAACAAAGATACTTTAAGAAAACGCATTGGCAATGGGAAGTAGGCTGCCATATCAGAACGAATATTCAGGCTAAAAGAATTGGAGTCCATGTCGTTCTAATAGCCTTACACTCAGCATACTACAGTAGCCTTCTTTTCATGCGAGATTCACTTGTAAGCATAAAAACTATTGAAACCATTATTTATTTTGACTATACAAATATCTACTTAAACTAACAGGTAATAAACTACGAGCCACGCTTTGTAGTAAATTGGGGATTGTAAAAAAATAACTGTTGTAGGCATTCAAACTATACCAAAAGTTGTAACATTTCTTGAATGATCAATTATACTGTATTGCAGCATAATTTAACCTATTCTAAATATACTTTCTACATCTGCGCCCAAATCTTTCACTATTGCTCTCTCCTTTGCACACGCCCCTGAGAGTGAAGATTTATCGCGATGAATAAGTTGTAAGATTACTCAGGAAATGTACGTGATAGTGAAAGACTTCGACTTATGTGCTTAAGCTCATTAGTTTCTGGGATTTCTTTTGGAAAATGAAATTGATGGAGCTGTTATTTTTTGTTTTCAATGGACTGATATTGGGAAAAGTGTAATATTGTGTTTAATAAAGTTAGTGGTATCAAAAACATTAACGGGGTTATAGCCGATTAAATTCTCTAAGCGTTATTATTTTTCGTCGTCAATAATCCATGTTTAATATTCTGTTACCACCACATCAGCAAGGGTTTTGTTAGTTTTATCCATCCTATTCTTTATCGATTTCGTAAAGAACACAACATGGGTACAAATGATGTAGTTGAATTCGGCATCTACGAAAAATTAATTTGCTTACATAGATAGTAAAAATTACTTCCTGATGTCAATTTTCATTGTGTTTGTGAATTTTCACTTTCGCCCATTGTCTAATAAAATCAAATACACTTTGCAACTGTTCTGTGATAAATATTCGTGTTCATTACGGGGTTCCTGTGAAGTATAGTAGGAGTTGCTGCAGTACTGCCGGAGAACACACAATATTATTTTTTGTTGGATTTTACGGTCTTTCACCTTGTTGACTTCAGGTTTACTAGGGACGGTAAAATAGGCCTACATCATGAGTTTAGGATATTGAAGAAAAAATCGGCGTTGGTCCTTTGAAAAGAACTATTACAGTATATGCCTAAAACATTCTTAGTTAACAATAGCAAATAGTTTAAATGAAGATGAACAGACCGGTCGTCGTCACTAATCCGGTGTTTTTACGAATGCTCAGTTTCTCGCGATATGGGTTAATAATATACGACAATAATCACATCAAAAGATCCGATTATATTAAGTCACTTTGATTTTATTACAGATAGATTTTAAACTACAAGCACGACAAGAAACTATTAATTTTACTACTGCAATGAGTAAATTCATAGTAGCAGTTACGTTATTTTCACTATTTAATCTTTACAGTCAGTTAGTATCACTGACAGTTGACTACTGTCATTTCACAATATTTGATATTTTATTAACTTGTATAACTTCTCTGGGTTTTTTTTCCTTCTTCAAAAACACTAAACTGTTATTTGAGTACTATACCAAGCCACTTGACAGCTCTTTCAGTTCTTATTGTGAAAGGCAATTTTATAGCATATTCTACATCACAGACTGGAATATACTATATGTACATCCATTCTAAACTTTCATGATAACTTAACTAAATCTGGAGCTTCCAGCACTGGACTTCATACTTCTATAGACTGTGTGAGGTGAGAGAAGTTTTTACTACGGAAGTCACAGTGGTTAATATGCTCGCGCAGCCGCTTCTCATCTCTCGCAGGCTTCCCCACATCCACGCAAAACCAACACCTAGACATGGTGCGCTAACAGTATGCATCACAGATTATTCTTACTGAAATTTTATGTTTCTACAACACGCTCTCTGGTAGCAGTGCATAGACACCGAACAAATTCACGGTTTCATTGACCTTGTGGCTGTCCGTCAAGGTTATCTGTACTCCTAAGCAGACAGCTTCTACTCATTGGCTTCTCGCTGACACAGTGACGCCACTTCATTGGACATGCGAATGGTAGCTTCTCTCTTTTTCACAGGCTCAGCGCACTTTAGGGAGAGACAAGTAAGTCAACAGCTAATCGCGAAGTTTGCTGAAACCAACAATTGTTTGGATTATAGCTTATGCCCAACACGAGAAGCAAAGTACTCAGGTTACGGTTTACAGTAAGTGCTCCTGTTGCTTAATATATCTGTATGTCTCAGTAAATTACACGTTAATGCTCATTTTGAAATATTTTAATTTCCAGTGCACAGTACACACTCAAATTTATATTTATTTCACATCTAATTGAAGCAATATCAGCACATAAGACATCACAGACACACACAAAGATAAGAAGAGAGGTAAGTCTATAGTGACAAAACCAGCTGCAGTAAACACTATCTTCCTCCTGGATGTCTGCAGAGAGAACTCCTTCAGTTGTTCTGAAGCTTCTTTGTTCAGTCCAGGCTGCAACATGAGGTCGTGTATGATACCTGTTGTCTTCCTGGCCTCTCTGCTGGTCGAACTACATGCCCGTGTTATTGCAACTGCCTGAGAAGCAATGTATGGGAACCACACAGCTAGGACCTTCATAATCCAAAATATATTTTGAGGATCGCTTAAAATCAAATCAGATCTGAAAATAAAAACCAATGAAATGGAATAAAGTGCTATGCTATTCACATAACACGTCAGAATTATAAACATCACGGGAAACCCGTACAAATAATTTATTAATGTAGTTAAGGTGTAAATATTGCCATGTACAAGTTTGTACGCAGATATCATCAAAACTGTATTGCTATATTTGTGAACTGTGGTATTTCCTTCAGAAGACGTGTTCTCAATGAATTCTTCAGGCCCAGGTGAACGTACTTGATTTGGTAGTTCATTTATATACATTCTATTTGGTGCATGCCGCAAGATTTGTTGGTTCTGGTTGGTCTTTGCAGATAGAATTTCGCCTTCAATTTGTAGTCTCTTATTTAAAATACATATTCTTTTACGTAAAAGTAGAACCAAGTTTACGTAATTAGCAGCGATAATTAGTGGTATGATGTTGTCTATTCTGTTTAATAGGTCAATAACTGCTCGTAAACTTGGATTTACAAAAATTCTGTATGCACTAGGACTGATGATCAAGAACATAATTACAAACATAACACAACCAATTATGCTGTATTTAGACCATTTCTTATTATATCCAGGCGCATTCACTAATAATACGTCATCTACTTCTTGGAAAATCTTGAATATTTCAAGTTTCTTGCTTTGTTTTAGCCATAATGTTAACCGCCCAACCACGGAGGTGATAAATAACATGTTAATACAAATTGTAAAATTTATATTTTGCATATTCTTGAATGACGAAGTTCCCCAATTTTCAAAAACGAATAAATTACTTACTTGGATAACAAAAGTGGTTAAAACTCCCGCTAGTAGGTAAGCAAGTTTTCTTTTAGAATATTTGACATCAAAATTCCTCCTTCCATTTTTCCCTTGAGTTACGCTTATTTCATGGATATCCAATCCAAATATCTTAGACAATGTAGACAGCGGTTTGAGGCAGTCATAGAAATTGGTCATACTGTCTGCTGATATTTTACCTGCAACACAAAAAGTGATATTTTAACCAAGTTTGTTTCAACCGCAAAGGACAATAGCAGTTTGTGGCACAGTTACAGTACATTATTTACACAATAATTCACAGCAATCAAGGGTATCAATTTTTATAGTCAATTAAAAAAAATACTTGGCAAATTATTTTACTAATTACTAGCCTTTGATACAGCTTCGACAACCACTTACAAGCTATGGTCGTAATTTTGTACCTCTTCATTTTCATATGTCAGCCAATTTGTCCGTAACATACGTAGCAAATAATAAATAATCTAATATAAACGGCTGCTGAAAATTATAATTCCTCAACTTCTCCGTCAAATTATTAACATTCTTTTAGTAAGGGTTTATTTACAGGTTATCACTAAGATATAAATTCTTTTTCACAGGTATGTAACTGTTTTGTTATTTTGTGTTTTCAGTAACTTTTTTCGTAATATTTATGTATCTGTTTTACAAATTATTTTTTTTTTATTGTGTACATTTACTGATTGTTTTACATTTTTAGATCTGTGTTTACACAACGAAAAAATTCATTTTTATACTAGGGGAAACCAGCATAATTTGTAAGGCTACTTTTATCAGTGTGAATGCAAATCAACCAAAAATATGATACTATCTGACCCGTAATATACAAACTTCACATAATTTCTTTATTTATTCACGTCATGCTGCCTTATAATGTGATGGACTTAAAAAGATAAAGAATACTCAAATCAAAGTTCATATGCTTTGACTTTAAAATAATGAATCTTGTTACAATTTTTGGTGTCGTTTTCGGACTTACAAAAATAACCCCGGTAAACAGCGGCGCAGCGCGGAAATGTCCTGAACGAAGCTGTGTTTAAGCAATACACAACTCTAACTTGTCTGGGGAAACATTACACTGGTAGAGGAAGGTACTCTCCGTAGCCAGTAGCATACAAGAGCCGAGGAAGGGATTCTCAAGTAATATCACCTAAGTAATAGCAGAATACTCTGATTGGTCGATTCCTGCAAGCTCGTCAGTGCCACGTGCACAACCTTATAGGCTGATGTAGTGCCGCTTCCCTTCAAACGTGACCACAACTCGCTATTGCTACTGAAACACAGCTTGAACGATACATATATCAACATATGGAATTTTAATACGATATGATCAGATGTTCTGCAACTAAGACACTAAATAATTTATTTTTATTCAAAGCTTGCTGTAGTTTAAATTTTCATACTTACACAATACAATATTTCATATTAAATGCCGAAAAAAGTATATCAGAAAAAAATGGTTTTAATTAGTCAAATAGTTCACAAGAAACGTAATAGATAAAAACTCTTTAATTACCACTAATTTATAAATAAACACGTCACATGATCAAAAAAGCGTACCGATTGGGCGATCTTACCAATTACTGTGTATGTTCAAATTTCACTAAATTGAAAAAAAGCCTCCTCATACATCTGAAGACCGAAAAATATTAATATGGCCACCCTTTTGAAAATATGAACACACATAAAAAATACAAAAAAAACCAAGTCTCCAAAATATATGTACCACTTGTGATGAAATTCGGTCCCCGGGTACAAAAAGTGTTAAGAAATAAACACACATTTTCTCTCACAGGCACATAAATAGAAGTAAATGTACAGAAATGTGATCTCATAACCCTACTTTTCCTTCAGTATGAAAAAAGATGACGAGACAATCCCTAATTAAAATGAAAGTATCTTACTTCAG
This sequence comes from Medauroidea extradentata, assembly GCA_003012365.1. Taxonomy (NCBI): domain Eukaryota; kingdom Metazoa; phylum Arthropoda; class Insecta; order Phasmatodea; family Phasmatidae; genus Medauroidea; species Medauroidea extradentata. The sequence continues at coordinate 40,554 of PNEQ01048895.1, forward strand.
ACATATAGCCTATATAGGTGAATATCAACTGATTTGAAGAAAGGAAGGTCATCAATAATTAGAGACATGCAAAATTCGCGTTATTTTCTGACAGCTGACTAGACTCCAAGGACTATAGGCTTGTTCGACGTCTCCCGCTGGCCGATATTGTTGTGACTTGCCGCGGAGAATGCTTACACGGCAGAGAGGCCAATGTCTGTAAAGATGTAACACACGTAAATGTCAACACATAAAATTCGTGGCCAGTTGAATCGCAGATTATGCTCTGTTATGTATAGGAAAGTGAAGTTTAGTCTGCTACCAAATGTTAACGCGAATTTTGCATGTCTCTATCAATAATAAAATCTGTTACCTGAGAAAACTCCCGAAGGTCAGATGGGCAGACAACACATTAATTACTTTTGTGTAGTTCATAAACACATACGACTCCATTGACATACATTCTTTGACACACTAGAATAATATTGCATAGAGAGAAAAACAAAATCACACATGCAACAGACACTCACAAAAACCTCACTTGAAATAAAATTCATGTTGGCAATTGCATATTCATTTTACGTTGTGCAAGTTACTGCGTTCTAATATATTTACTGTTACTATCTGCCATTAGTCCGTATCTCCGATGATTAATGTCGATTTATGAAAGATTGATGAAGTGCCCAACTAGCTAAAGAAAACACACATATTTCTCATTGCAAAACAACCGCCGACGAACCCACGCACCTCGGGTAACAGATTCCGATGACGTTAAACTACTTTGACTGTATATTAGCGAAACAATTAAGTATTTTTCTCCAGCGGGTTAAAAAGATAATTGACGGAGTGGATTTACTGGTGAAACGGCTGCGACTACCCGGAAATCCACTCGACTGGTGACCCCTAGATACGTTTTCCTCCGCCCCGCAGTTTGACGACGAAGAAATTATCACTTTTCCCGGCGGAGTTAAATACGTGTCACTTGCTTGCTCACATATTCGCGTATCCTCCGCGTACTCCTTTGTTAGCCTTGCGTCTCTTCCCCGCCCCGAGTACATGGAGGTGACGAAGTTCCTCTCAGCCAATCAGCGAGAGAGGCACTCTACCGCCCGCGAATGCGTGAGTCAGCTATTATAGGAGTACGTATTTATGACACAAAATAAAGTGGTACATTTTCACACCACTAAATTACATAGATAACCTTCTTAGTATTGAATACTATTGGCATCTCTTAATTAATATGAGTATTATATTAAGTACCTAGTTACCAGTGGGAAGAAAGAGCAGAAAGAGAGAGAGAAAGAAAGAGAAGCAGGAGGAGTTGGGGGCGGGGGGTCAGGGCTAGCCCACATGTGGCATTGCTGCTGGCCGCCTAGGTCACCAGTCTGACGGGTACTTACTCAAAAAAACTATAACTAACATATGTGAATTTATGCTAAGTACGTTACCATATTTTATTAAGTGGCGCTTGGCAGGTTACTTTGATACCAAACAATACATATTTGCTGTATGATTTATGGCAGTGATAGTTTCATTTGTTTTTATAATAACAATGGATGGCGTATCACATACCCATTGATGTTTGACGAGCATGTCGTACCTTTATATACCTACGACAACTGCACTGTAATAAATATTTATGTTGATGCCACTTCATTGTATCTATTGCCTTTACAGAATAACACAATAAATTGTCTTAAACTGTAGCTTATAACTACATTTTGTAGTATACATGAAATTGTCTCGTTACAAAATGTTTCAGCTAAGGAATATGACTGTGACTGCTTTGATGTAGTATGGTCGTGGACCAAATTATCGAACAACTGGAAGAACAGGTTGAAGAGAAACAGTTGGCAAGAGCACATGACACAAAAATAATGTAAGACGCTTGGAATATGGCAGATGATCTAGCAATACTTTACGTCAATATGTATGAAGCACAGGAAGCACTGGAACACTTAGAAGAAATTATGCCAAAACTGGTCAACATATATAATTCAAGAAAACTCAGTATGTGGAATTGAGGAATAACAAAACAAAAACCTTTCACACGAGAAGGAGACAAACCGTCGAGTATCTGGGGTAATATATACCAGTGTGTGAGCATATATTTATATAACGTATATAGTATATATGCACGTAATAAGACATTCAACACGAACAGAAAATATAAACTTTAGAATTCATATTAAAACGTACCTTGACACACTATAACAAGACATCGGTATCAATACAGGCCAAACTGAAGACACTACGACACAGTTGTACGAGAAGAACTGCAACTTTAATAAGCGACAACAAACATAGGAGCATCAGGTGGCACATGAACAGGAAAAGTAGAAAATACAATTCTCAGAGAAATTTTAGAGCGATTCACTGAGCTATCTTATGGATCAACAAGCCAACAATAAAACTACACGAACAGACAGACGCACAGACTTGATCAGAAAATGGAGACTAGCACATACATGTGTTATAGAAATATAATTTAAAAATTGTGGCATTTGACTTTATCAACAATAACTTTTAAAACATTGCTTCTTAAGTCTGCTAATGTCAAGGAGTATTTAGTTATTAGGTGATAAAATTCAGATTTGGAATTTAAAACTACTTCATTTTGTGGTTATTACTAGTGAAAAGTTATACTGGCGCAATTTAGCTCACAAAAGACAAAATGCCATTCAGTTATCGAGGTGGTACAGCGATCGACCGTATCGACACTTGACCGTATGCCTTCAAACCACGCCTTAGTATTTGCTGTGGCCAACAGAAACGAAGCTGGTTCTCCATCTTTATTTTTTGCTGGCGAATAGAATGTGTCTTTCACTCCAGAAGGAGAGGAAGTATTACTTCATTATTTCGACCAATAGAACTGAATAAGCTAGGCTCACCCCTCTGATGCTAAAGCCTTATATCTAGAAGGAAAACCACCTAAGTAATATTAGCGTCAATACCTCGTACGTGTCAGAAAATCTTACGCGCCAGCAGGCCGTACGCGCCAGGCAGTCAGGCGCGACAGTTGACCGTACCTGCGCCAGAAACATGGAAAAGTGGCCTAAGTGTATACGGTAAACGTTTGTTGTGGCCTTCCTTGGCAAGAGTGTGAATTAGTAATCTAATCACTGATTTAAATTCCAGAGCTTGCCGAGTTTTGCTCTCATAACTAGGGACTGGACAATTTCGCAAACTCAATGACCTGCATGCTAGAATCCATTATACTATGCACATTCAAGCACCGTCTATTCGTTCATCGTCTGTTGTTCTACTGAGTAGCAGCTAGTGGACAAATAGTCGGGTCTTCAGTATGTATAGGACAGTGCATTCTAACATTTTCCGGCCCCAAGTCATAATTTTTTACTTGACATAGTTCTAAACGAAAGTATTCACGGACTTCATTTAAAATTTACTTTTTAACACTTTTCTTAATCTTACTATGTCTGCTATTACGAAAGACTGGCTTTTTGTGCTGGTTAGTTATCAGATTCGGATGGATGTTGCAAAAACGTGACCAATGGCAAACCGTTGTCATTCAATGAAAATATGTTTGCAGTGTTTGTTATTGTCATAGACTAAACTGCTGCAGTTGCTTTTACTATTAAATATGTTTTTTTTAAATATATAATAATAATACTTGGCGCAGACACGAAGTGTTCTAAAAGCCTGCACCTGCATCATAAATAACATTTTTACCACTATGTTTATAATTCGACAGCATATTCTTTCAGTAGTGTTAATATATAAAATAATTAATTTTATAAACGATGCCAAGGAACGGAAAAACCAACATCAGATTTCAGGTCCTTGTTACAAATCGGGCTGCAGAGTGAGGTATTAAAAATCCCAGAGGTTTTTAATACGGTACGTGCTTTATTTTACCTTGGATTAGTCATTATGCTTCCTATAGAGTGTGTGTATGTATTATTTAACTAGTTGTGACTAAAAGTATCCTACAAACAATTTTTTCTACGAACGATACCTGCTACCTATGCATAAAAATTGTGTATAATCAAATTTTGTACAAAACATTCACTTCAAATTTAGTTTTACCTAAATACGTTTCTAGAAGTCATTGCGTCCACGGCCTGCACAAGACAAATATGCAAAATGCTTCTGGGTCTTATTTTATAAACTACGTTATAATTTGTCAGCTCCTCAGTTTTCAGGTTACAGTAATTACATTCTACAAATACCCTGTAATGCCTGGGTCGCATTTTGTTTACCTTTTAGCGTAGTATACAATCATATACAAGGAAACATTTGTAATTAACGCGCTAAAAAATTGGTTAGTTATCTTCTCCTCTTTGATATGTCTACACAAAAATGTATTGTAGCAGTTTGTGATGCATTACGTAACACACACACACACACACACATATATATATATATATATATATATATATATATATATATATATATATATATATATACATACATACACCTTTATAATATACGTGTGTGTAGGTCTGTGTGTTCAAGAGAGTGAGGGGTGTGTTAACTTTTTAAAAATAAAGTTACAAATGTGTTGTCACTTTGTCTATAAAGTGAGTATGGTGGGAGTAATACAACAACACACAACACTGAACATATAATTTAAAGTTTAATTTCTTGAAAAAATGATTGGTATTTAATTGTTTGTGCTCTGTTAAGTAATATCGTTGTTTATCATCAAATTGTATTTTATTTTAATGTATGTTAAAATTTTTAAAGTACAGATTGACTGGCCTAGTGGTCAAGTGAATGTGAAAGAGGTAGGAAGCTGTGCGACATATTTAAGTCGTGTGCTCACCGGTAGTCGAAGAGAGGATCTTTATCACGTCTTATAAATGTTAATATATTTGAATGCTTTAGTAATTTAAAACATATTAATCTCCGGCTACACAAATAACAGACTAATTTAAATGTGGTAACCGTAAACAGTTACAGATAAAACAAAAATCATTGTTTCGAAAAGTTTAGAATTTTCTTTTAAAAAATAATATGCATCGTCTCGTTGTGGATTTAGTTACGTGAAATGTTATAACCCAAACACTACGAATCACATGTCACACCATAAAAGTAAAACATCTTAATCATTGATTTTGTCATTCACCAAACATATTATTTTGGGTAGACATGGAAATAGAGGTATTAGCAAAAATTTCTGGTTGTAGCTTCATGTTTTAAATTTTTTACATGTTATTAGGATCAGTACCTGTAATACAAATCCAAGTTTGCTGCTCTATTAGTATAATAGTTCCCGAGATACACATTTTTAAATAATGGACATTTAAAAAAAAGTGAAAAATTTTGGTTTTAGTCGATTTTCGGGCCAAATAATGCGAAAACTGCTTACCCTACTAGTAAAGTCATGAGAAATATAATGTGTTACATTTATTTAGCTTTAA
>PNEQ01048896.1:0-12500 GCA_003012365.1 Medauroidea extradentata
CAGTCAGATAATAAAAGTAAGATGTCAGAAACTTTTTTAAAGTGGTTACAAATATCGTAAACAACTTTGGGAACTAGTAAAATAATGCTAATGAGTAGATTTTTCGAATTGAAACAAAATAAACCTAGGAGACCTTTCACATTTTACAAAACATTTCGTACTATCACAAAAAATTTTTTTGGAAACTAGTTTCCAAAAATATTTTTCGTAACACTACAAGCAATTATTGTAAACTGAACCAGATATTAGCTGTAAATATACAAAATGTGTTTGTAGATTTACAGAAATGTTTGTAGATATACAAAGAAATTTGTAAATTTACAAGATTTTTGTAAATTTTACAAAATATTTTCGTAGTGTTACAAAAAACTTTTTTGGAAACTGGTTTCCAAAAAACCTTTTTGTAAAAGTACAAAATTTTTTTTACTGTGTAGAAATTATATTACCTCAAGACCTAAATAATGAAATTCCTAACTTTTTTAAAACTAGGATAACTCCTCAGGACTCCATAACCCGTTATAAGGAACAGCCCAGGCCCGCTTGATTCTTAAAAATAACCTCACGCAATGCCCGATTCGGTATCATTTCCCATACCTATTTTATGTTACCATTTATGCTTCCGTGTGACTCTCCCAAAAGGTCTGTCTCTGGGCATAGCAGAGTCCGTACATGAAATTGTCCAGAAACATAATAGAACATGCTCTGTTTTGCTGTTAGCATTTAAGCTTGCTTTCTACCCGTAAATCTCTATGGCCAATCGCAGCCACCGTGTGTTGGTCACAAGACCATAAAGATGCCCGCACACTTAGGCGCGGCGGAGCGCTGCGACTTTTCCCCCGTGGTTAAGTTACATGCAAATAAATGTATCCCCGCACACTTGGGCGAAGAGCGGCGGGGCGCAGCGCGTGCTGCCGCGCCCAAGTGTGCGGGCACCTTTAGATTCCAAGACTGATTCTATTCAAAATGGCGTCACGTGACAAAATAACGCCAGTAAACTAACCATTATTCGTTTCGAAACATTGCTAGAACACCATAACTACATACTTTGTTAATATTTCATTCCTGCAGCCAAGGTCTTGTCCACCATTTCCATTTACATTTCTCGTTCATATTCACGAAAGAAAAACCGAGTCCACTTACTTTAAAATAGAGGTTAGGTTTTTTGTTACCACTATTCGGTATCGTGTGAATATGAGCGAGTAACGACGCACCGTATTCTGCTATAGACACTGCTACGAGTCTGTCATATTAACTTCTATACTCATGGGTATAACAGAATGTAGCAGAAATTCGGCATAGCGTGAGGTTGACTTAAGTAACTCCGGTCTCTCAGTCGGTAAACGCATCTGATCGTAGGTCCACGGCATGCAAGAGACCTGCACAAGCATTTGGACTATTGAGAGAAGACATTGCCGAATGATAATCCCTGGTATTTCAGAGGGGAACCATTTTCCTATAACCATCCTCACTCAGTATGCGCATGGCCAGGAGAAACAATGAAACCACATAACTGCCGTGCTTATGAGATTATACATGAGCGAGAGTAGATACCCGACTGAAAAGATCAACAGTGGGATCAGTATGACACTCGATATTCATTGAATGATTCAATAATGATGGGGTAGTCCATCACTTTTCTACTTGCGGGCGTTCAGGAAATGACTTTCTCCATAGGAGTTTTCGTTTCCTACTCCAGCATAGGTTGTCTGGTATGACTTAACATATATTTCACTCACTCGAGCTTTGGTCGCTAGACTAAATACGCAATCATTCTACCTCAATGGATCAGTAAAATTTATCAAGCTTAAAAATGATGGATGCATGGTATTAGGAATAATCTGTAAAACTACCAAAATGTTCCATAAAGTCTTGTTTGAGATGAGATTATATGTTGTAATTTGAGTTAATATGTTTATTTTTCTTTGGAAAACCACTTTTATATTTTTATAAATTAACCCAAAGAATGATAGAGGCATTTTGTGTACTTTTAGAAGTAATTCTACCGTTGTAAATAGTTTTTTAGTTTGTTGAACCGAAAATTTAATCAGAGTTGAAACAAAATAGGAGTTACCAGCGTTAATATTGAGCCTACATTTGTTGCAGAAGAAAAGAACCTACGAGATTAGTGATAGGGAAGAAAAGTAGAAAGTTACGGATCAACGTAAGATTTCAACCACCGAATCGCCAAAGCGGCACAGTTGGTCATTCATGCAACCTTAACATCGCTCTAACCTCGTTGTGTGGATTGTAATAAAACAAATTAAATCATTTGAATAAAACGTCTATCTGCGCGCATTCCATTTCCTTTTCCTAGAGTTAAATATTTTAATGCAGTGCCGTCCTATGGTTTCTTCCTCTGACTCGCCAAATCGACATAAACAAATAAAAAAACCTCTCCTACTGCCAGGAAGATATTTTTTCACGCAACTTAAATAAGTAGATTTACAGATTTTTTATGAATCTTCTCTTCGACCTAGGTTCATAAACTGCATACCCTTTTTTCCGTTATTTCAAATAGGAGATTCTGTGCAGTTTTACGTATTTTATCGTCCTCTAAATTTTTACATATTCTCATGAGGGAACTGGACACCGATTCATATAGGCCATACATTTTCTTCTTCCCTCACCTCCTCTCTCTTTCTCTTTCATGGACAGAACTCCAAGAGGAAAGAAAATAAAGTACATGAAAAATAAAATTGGAGAGGAAGTAAATAGGTAAGCGTTTGGATGGAAAAGATTATACAGTACTAAAAAAATTAAGTCTGCAACATTCCAAAATCTTGCGTGTGGGTTATACAACTTCCAGTTGGCTACCCTCGATCTGGATTGTTTTGTACAATAAAGTTGGTGTTTCAGTCTCATGCTATGCTTATTCGTTCACTGCCACAGAAAACTTGTCTTGTGCGCTTTCGCCAACATGATGCAGGACTGAAATTTTTGGAAGCGTAAACTTGTCTACGAAAAAAAAATTAAAGTAGAAATTAAAAGTAACACACACGAAATATGTTTAAAAAGAAAAAAAAATTTTAAATCAACAAATTTTCCTTGCAATTTTTAAGTTTTGTTAAAATCACTTTCTTAAAAAAAAGTACTTAATTTCACGCCTATGCACGTACATAAAAAAGTCATTAAATTGAAACTTTATTTAAAGGTTTAAAAGATTTAGTGTGTCATTTAATACAAAAAAGTGGGAGAAGATTTTCCTTTTCTACTGTCGTGGGCATATTTAAAAATAAATATTCTGCCTCTGTATAATAATTCCTGTGTTGTAATTTTTATATAAATATGCATTGTTTTAGTACCTAGCTAGAAACATTTAATGGCGCAGACTTGCCTTTAAACCCTCTCGGGAGAAAGCATAGGTATAAACGTGTTAGATTATATTCCATAGGTCTCGTGCAAATGTCTCAAATTACCTTTCTGTTCATCTTAGCGAGGCCTAAATTTTTATAAGATTTTGAAAGGGAGTCTTATTAATAACCTTAAATTTATGAACTTATAAAATTTTTACTACAAAGGACTTGAAAATATAATCTCGTAATTTTTTCTACAATTGAATTAATGTACCAGTATTCCTTACTTCTCAATACGGATGATGATTTTCGTCCAAAAGCAATATCGGACTCTACCGTAAAATGTTTCCCCAACGGTACATTCAAACGTTTTTTTTTCATGCTTTTCTTTGTATAAATGGTTTGCATAAAGGAAAACGTGAGAAATTATGTTTAATGAAACTAAATTCTTCCAAATACATTTTTATAATGTATATTAATGTTACCAAAGGTAACACAAACCTTACGTATAAATATTAGGTACAGTTTCAAATAAAGACTAATAATTAAATATTTTAATGACAACACCTTCTTTTGGCATCACTAACGCACAAGTAACGAAGTTTTGCGATAAATATAAATTGAAATTGTTAAAATGTAAACAACGTTTTTCTTCGTCACAATAAATTTTGTGTTTATTAAAATAAAGTGTGTTTATATTGCACTTACATTGTTAGTACATAAACACTCTTATTACAGTAGTCATAAACCAGAAAGAAGTGTGTGTGTGTGTATATATATATATATATATATATATATATATATATATATATATATATATATATATATATAATGTGTGTGTGTGTGTGTAGTCATAAACCAGAAAGAAGTGTGCACTTTATGTAGAAGGAGATCATTAAAATTAATTAAGGCATTTATAGACAAGTTTTTTTCATAACGTTTCATTCATGTGTTAAAGACAACACATTGCCAGAAGTTTGTTAATGGCACTCTGATGAGCATGTATAAAATTACTACGTAGTGTGTTAACCAATACTATTTTATCATTTATTGTCGGTAATTGTAAATATTTTCCACATTTTGATGTTCTTGGAGATGGTATGTTACGGAAAAAGCAAAGCTTGTATAACCTTAACGTAAAAGAATTTGCGCTCGTTTCCGAATTAAATTTGTACCATATATTTTACTACACTGGAAAATTGTTAGTTTTGAAACAAGGAAATTATTCTACAGTATACGTAAAATACTATTTAGGTGACCACAATATTTTAGTGGTGACAACAAAATATTCTTGCACTGTGCGGTCACAAAATATTTTTCCTGTCTATTGCCAAGTTAACGGATTAAAACATGCGTAGAAATTTTGAAAGAAGTCAATAATTTTGACAGTACTGGAAACTAACTTCCCAAAAGCCAAGCCTTATTTAATTGTTCGGTAAATAAAATTAACAGTTTAGTTTTTTACAATTTATGTAAAACGTTTGCAAGCTTAGGCCTGTTATTTAATATAATCCGCCAAAATTATGGTAGCTTTGTTTCCTACGTATGCTTGATATGAGTTCGTAGCTTTCGGCTAGAGTGTCACGTACTGTACACACATTACTTGGGTCACTGTCGTTCCATTTATTTGGCAAACTTTTCGTTAAAAATAAACCTGTCACATTGTTGTCGTTTCTTCAGTTTTGACATCTAACGCAATGTGCCGAAATGCGATTTATTACCAGGTAATTAATATTATATGCTTTCTGAAAATGATGAAAGAATTATATTGTTCCGAATAATGTTTTTGGAATTTCGCAGTGTGTCTAAAATTCCTGTACGTGAATTTCAGCACATTTCTTCCTTTACATCTACGTTATTAGGTTACATAATTTATGCTTCTTGCAATCTGAATTTATTTTAAGTGAACAAAATAAATCTTATTTTTTTACTAACTTAAAAGATGATAAATTTCTATCAACATCATGGCAAAATTAACTATCGAATTTGTCATTTATATTATTAACTATTCCACAAGTTTTTCTTCTGAAATGTTGTCGAACGATTAAGCCTAAAACGGCGAAGTTTAAAAAGTAAGATACTGTTTAATTTTCAACATACTTCTAAGGATGGCACGCGGAAGGATGTGGTGTGTATTTATAAGCGCAATCTATTAAGAACTTAGGAGCAATGACTCTTGGTAAATTTTTCTCTGTTGCTGACGCACGCTATGTTCAAACCCTGGTAATAGCTAAGACACATGTGTTATTCCTGCAGACCTAAGAGTACACTACATCTTGGAAAGGCAAAGATCAGGACGGAGAAAGCAAGGGAGTGTGTGTGTGAGAGAGAGAGAGGGGGGGGGGGCTAGCAATATCCAGGGTGTAGGCAGGCGCGAGCTTGGAACATATATTACCCGCTAATTCAAGCCTCTCGTCTCCAGGTTAAATATTGCCCGGAGCGCGGGGAGCCAATAACCTGGGCCGAGATTCTGATAACCCTCCACCGCGGCTGCTGCATGGACCAGGGGGAAGGGAGGGAGGGGAAGTGGTCCGTTAAGGCGGAAGGGCGTGGGAAATATATGGAGGTTCTCCACCGAGCAGCCTGTGTGCCCCTGTAACTAGGCCGCGCGCCACACAACCTCTGGGACTGAACATACTCTACCAACCTGGATAAACCGTACTACCCTGACAGAGATCTCTCGCAAGCACTATTGTAACATCACGTAGACGTCACAAGAATGCTCTTATAGTATGGCCAATGTTAAAGAACATTTAAAAATTCTGTGTTTAAAAGTACTTACTAGTTTCTTTAAGGGCGCGGCTACCGCAATTTTCATCCCCATGATTTTATTTTTATATTTGTACCAGCTATTTTTTTGTTTAAGATACAAAATGTGACTAAAGTTTTCTGTTATAAAAATTACATATCACAAAGTTTTTGCGTTGTGGCTCGTTAAAGCCAAAATTTGTATGTTTCCGTTTTAAGGACAACACTAAAACCAACTCACTTACCAAACTGAAAAAATTCACAGTGAATAACGATGTTGTAGGCTACAAATTCAGCTATGTGAAACCTCAAAATAAAATAATTTTTGTATTTTAAAAATAATTATTGAATGTTTTAGATTTGTATTTTATATTTCAACATTTTTATTTAAATACAAAAAATAATATTCTTTGTTTTTATGTACATTAAATTGTAGCCTGTAACGTCTTTATCCACTGTGAATTTTTTCAGTTTGGTATGTCAGTTGGTCCTTAAAACGCGAAAACTATGAGAGATAAAAAAATTTCATAAGATCCAAATTTACTTTAATTTTGTTTCTAAAATAAGAATATACAATTTCTGGTGCAAATAAAACAAAAATATGGTGATTAAAATTGCTGTATATCGCGCCTTTAATCTGTTATGGTATAATACTTACGTGGGGATGAAATTAAGATGTTTTTATCTTATGGTAGTTTATTTAGATATTAACTTTCATCCTAAAACAAATATATTTTGAAATTTTGAAACATTAGGTTTTATGTTTGTTCACAACATGCAATAGTGCCTCATTGTGGTGTTTTAAACAACTCCGCAGTATTTGCTCACAATAGCGTGAGTACAAAAAAAACGGTTACTTTAAGCATAATATTTGTTTAAATAATTTTTTGCATCGTCAATAGAAGACATGTATATATTAATAGCCATCGCGGCCATTTTCGTGTTGGCAGTGACTTGAGTGTTAGTTGAGGTGAAACGCTGACAGAACGTTCAAAAGTATTTTAATTTTGTACCAACTGCGTACTTTCAACGATCGATTCAGCGGTAGAAGTGGCAGATATTGCATTAACTGCAATCATTAAATACACTTTTTTTTACCTAACACTTTTTTTGGAATATGACGAAATATAAATTTATTTGAGCGGACAATGTTTTGTTACTAGAACAGAAGACCAACAGCAACACACCTGATTTTGTTGACCGAACAAAAGATGCAGTTTAATTGACAAAGTACTTACGCATTACAATAACATATTTGGAAGTATAGAAATGTACATTTTGTTACGTCAATCAGGCCTTTCTTGTGTATACTGTAGTCAGTGACAATTAGCATTGTAGCAATATTTGTAAGTATTTAATTTTCCCACATAAAACTGAAAATAAAGATGTACAATTCTTAAAAATACATCTGCGTAAACGTCATACCTTTTTACAAACCGTATATCGAGTACCTTTGCACAGTCTTGACCGCGTGTACTAATAAGTGAACCTCAATTGAAGACATTACGGGTTTGAATTAAGCAAATTAAATCATCAACTTTAGTGGTACTCCAGCGCACATGAAAATAGTTTCTAACAACTTCATTACAGTATTATCTGTTATTAATTCAATTGCTACGCTAAGTACAAGTAAGAAAGGTCAGCGTGAATTTTTTTTTAGATTTAGTTCATTAAGTGGTTGAAATTAAAAATAAGAAGAAACGACTACAATAAAGTATAAAAAATGTTTAAATTTTTAGGGTTTACCAAGACGATTTTCAAACGTCTTGGCCGACATTTTCAGATCTGTTGGTGCAGCTTGGTAGAAATATCCTCTCCCGCGGACATTTTCTCTTTACGAATGGATTCACTTTGAAGGCCCAAAATAAGAAATACTTCGTCGACAACAGTATATAGTCGTTCGATAGATGAAAAAAGCTGCACTTCCCCATTAACGGAGTGTTTCCGGTGGTAATGTTGCCGTGCCGTCACAACGGTTTAGGCACTGCTGCCGTTTTATCCGTTTGTTCCCCTTCCTACCCATGGTGACCTCCCCCCCATTTTTTCAGTCGGCTCGTCTTGGTCGTATTCTTCCTCCGTAGTTCCTGCGCCGTCTAATATGCCCTCATTTACAAGACTGGCGATGCAGGAACTGAGAGGCATCGTGCATAATTCAGCGCTTAAATCATTAGTTAAAATTTTTAGGATAATTTCTCGAAGCAAATTTTTTAAAATTACAAAACAGCATTCCTAGACAATTTTTTTTTTTAAATTCCTGAGCAAAGATTTTTCTTGAGTAGTTAACATATTTCCGTAGAAAGATGTTTGACGTCGAAATCACGTACACTTAATTGCAGCGCTGCAGATAACGCATAACACATGTTTACTCATAATGATGGCAAATATCATTATCTAGGGCTGTTGTTTTGTAGTTTTCTCCATATCGACATTCAAAACCCTGTAGATTTCAATTAGGTTTTAAGTGTTTGTTTATCCACCACACACTCTTAAAACGTAAAATCTCGTTGGATTGTCAATTTCATACTGCATATTGCCGATTGGTGCAAGGAAAATAGCCAGTACATTTTCATTGAGTAGCTAAATGTGACTAGTCATGGGCGAGAAGTTTGAAACATGCCTTGTATTCAATGGTCTGGTAAATACTTGTTAGTATTGTCGTTAAATTTGTATCGAAATACTGCGAGAGTTAAACAAAAGTTCTGATAAAACCTAGTAAAGCACAACATTATTTGTAATACACGCAAATTTTTATTCGTTCGCATTATGCGTATAGCGTATATTATTCAAATTAGCTCCATGGGATTTAGTTAAAATTATCTTAGAATAAAATAGTCTATAAATCCGTCAACGTCACAACAGGCCCAGTGTTAAATTGCTGTTTCCTATTTACTTGACTTCAGGAATTCACTCCTGTGGGTTAGCATGGAGAGCCAAATTTTAAATCAGCTTAGTTATAAATGTTTTTTAAATTTAATTTTTGTGTTTTGTCATTCTCGTATGCAAATATAGATGTTTGTATTGTAATTAATTAGATTTTATTAAGATTGCTAGGAGTATGAGAAAATAGGAGTGGCGTGGTAATGCATCCCTGACTCTGACTGTAACAGTACTTGAAGTGTATGCCATCATATTGTGGTTCATTCTTCATTCATGTAATACAATTATTTAATAATTATGTCAGCTAACTTTCGGGACCAAAAATTTTCTCAAAACCCATAATTTTCAATAATAATTTTGTATATTTTAAAAGGAAATACTTAATTTCAGAGTTTTAAATTGGAGTATTAATAGTTGCAGATAAACAAATTTATACACATGAAGTTGTGTTTACTCACGTCGACATTGATGCCCGGCTTGGGGAAGACCTTGGTGGCGGGCGACTCCTTGGGCACGTAACGGTAGAACTCCTCGTCACCTCGATACCACTTGACAGTGTAGAGAGGCGAGTCTTGTAGGTCATAGTCGCAGGCCAGCATCACTTTATCTCCTACACGCACTGCCTCCGGCACATGGATCCGCACACCTTTCAGCACCTCCACATCTGTAACAAATAATACACTTCCACCTCACCACAACAGTTAATATATAAACTACATTTCCTACGCACTCTGCTTCCGGTACATGGATCCTCACACCTTTCAGCACCTCCACATCTGTAACCAGCAATACATGTTGATAACACCACATCAGTTAATATACAAACTGTATCTCCTACACGCACTGCCTCCGGCACACGGATCCTCACAACTTTCAGCACCTCCACATCTGTAAGAAGCAATACACCTCCATCTTTCCCCATCAGTCAATATACAAACTATATATCCTACACGTACTGCCCCGGCACACGGATCCTCACACCTTTCAGCACCTCCACATCTGTAATAATAAATACACGTTGATATTACCACACCATTCAATATATAAACGATATCTTCTACACGCACTGCCTCCAACATACAGACCCTCACACCTTTCAGCACCTCCACATTTGTGAACAACAATACATATCCGTCTTACCACACCAATCAATATACACTCGGTTTCTCCTACTCATACTGTCTCCGCTACACGGATCTTCATACTTTTCAGCACCTCCACCCATCAATGCTCTCTATATTACCACATCAGTCAATATACACTCGGTGTTTCCTACTCATACTGTCTCCGCTACACGGATCCTCACACCTTTCAGCACCTCCACATCTGTCACCACCAGTACACCTCCGTCTCACAACACCGGGCAGTTTACATACACTGCACATAATTAGATCCGAACCTATAGTTGACGGAATACACTGGGCTTAGATTCTTGACTGTTTTATGTTTACGAAATCGCCTTCCGCAGGATAATTAGGCTTGTATGAACACGCGTCTGTGTGATGTTTATGAGTGACGTCTGTTAATATATTTTAACACTTTTCGCGCACATTTCCTCAAACTCTGTGCATATATAGGGCTTTCTAAGTTGCAGTGACTTGAAATTTGTTAATTTAATTACTTATATTTATGATCACCAGAGCTTCCATGTAGGCAGCGGCCTTAACGTGGGATTTCTTACTACAGCGGAGAATACTTATTTGAATAATAATTTGCCTGTTGTTTTTTATATTTTGTATGAAATATTTGACTTTATTAAAATACAACTGATCTGTAGTGGAGTTACTGACAGCTCCAATCTGAGCGGACCGTGGAAACTTGCGAATAACGAAACACTTATCTCTACGTCTACAGTATAACAAATTATGTATGCATAACTTCTTAAAATGTCAGTTGTTTAGTTCCCAAATCAGTATGCATTGTAATAAAACCTATTTATTTAAAATCTCAACCATTTATATATTTTCAGAATTACAAAATGATTTACGGGAAACAGAATGAAATTAAATGGCTTAATACTCGTAACATTATTATGTGAATGAAACGATCCGCATTAATAAGCAGGAACTACACGTATGTTTCCACTTTTACGTATTCTGCTTTCTGCTGATTTTCGGGGATGGCAAAGAGGGTGCAAAATATTTTTGTCGTAATAATATTGATAGCAATGAAAATACTCTTTCCTTAAAATGAAATATTACATAGGCTACAAAAAAGTTAAAAGCATTACTGATTAAGCATACTTTCCTCAAAGTGAGTTCAAATTAGCCCTGAATGTATTAATCGTTAACGTAATCTTGGAATATTTAAATATAATATTGAGTTATACGTATGATACACGAAATGTACTTAAGATAAGTCAGAATACTAAGTAATATACGAGTACCCAGTTTAATGAAAATGAGGAAAAAATCTTTTGAAATGTCTATTTATTAAAAATATAAAAAATAACCGCCGTTTTCAAAATGATGAAAGAGACAGGCAAAAATAAAGTCAGCTTTACATGAAACATGTGTACCTGATTTGACGAAATTTTTGAAAATATTTCATCAGATAGGTCATACTACACAAAAAATATTTCAAAAAGCCACCATTTTAAAAATACGAACCAATGATAACTGAAAAATATTTCCTAAGTTACATAACACTAACCAAAATATAAAAATTGTCACTATTTTGAAAATATGAACACAGTATAAACGAAATACCTAACAGCAAAGTCTACTTTGTGTGTAGTAAATGTATACCAAGTTTGGCTATATTCTGATAAATATTTTCTACGATATGTTAACCTATGCTGAAAATATCCAAATAGCCATCATTTTGAAAATACGGATACAGGATGAACGATAGACGCAATATTCAAGTCATCTTTGTAAGTAGTATACGTGTGCCAAATTTGGTATAATTCTGAAAAACATTTCCTAAAATGTGTGATACTATGCTAAAAATATAAAAATTGCTGCTATTTTGAAAATACGAACACAGGATTTACGAAACACATAATATTCAAGTCAACTTTGTACATAGTATATGCTGTGTACCAAGTTCGATGAAATTCAAAAGTAAGGTTCTTCAGATATCGAGTTTTACCGGAAAATCTTAAAATTGCCTTCATTTCGGAAATAAAACATGGCGTAAACGAAATATATAAAAGTCAAGTCCGATCATAATGTACTATATGTGTATAATGTTTGATGAAATTCAGTTCTCTGGTTCAAAAGATTTTTGTGCACACACACACCAACACAGACATAGATGAACACACAGGCACACACAAAGACAGCAAGGTGATCTAGTAAGCATACTTTTTCCTTCGGAAATTAGGCTAAGAATTACTGTATTGTAAGAATGGTGGTTGTTATTCTTCCCCTTCAGTTGACATGTAGTGGTGGGAAGTTTAGCTCAGTGTTAGTAAATGAGAGTACAGTAGCTGAAACAACAGAGTATTCTTTATAGCTAAGAGAACAAATTCCCAAAAAATACTACTTGATATGATTATTTACTATATAAAAAAAGCTTTGGTCTTGCTACAGGAAACACTGAGAAAAGTCGTTTTGGATAGTTTCAAA
Source organism: Medauroidea extradentata (assembly GCA_003012365.1). Lineage (NCBI taxonomy): Eukaryota > Metazoa > Arthropoda > Insecta > Phasmatodea > Phasmatidae > Medauroidea > Medauroidea extradentata. Next base: position 12,491 of record PNEQ01048896.1, read on the forward strand.
TTGTCACCTG
>PNEQ01048897.1:0-15783 GCA_003012365.1 Medauroidea extradentata
TATATATATATATATATATATATATATATATATATATATATATATATATACATATATATGTGTGTGTGTGTGTGTGTGTGTTAAATTCTGAATAATGATGTACCATAAAAATTAAATTAATTATTCATGTAAACAAATAATTTTAAGCAACGAGCTTTTCTAATTAGGATATACTTATTAGAAAATTCGTTGGAAATCCTAGTGATTAATCATTCGCATGTCGAGCTACGAACTAATGTGTAGGAATAAGAGCAATTTGTTAAAACATTTGTAATATTGGGCTACACAAAAACTACAGTCCACAATAGTACCATAGTGCCCATAGTATAATAGTAATATCTCAATCTCAGATTGGAAACAGTGCATGATGATACCGGGCCTTGCCGAATACAAGCGGACTCCATACCTCGTGGTTACAAGTAGTTTACGTTTAAGCGGCCTCCCTAGATAGGCTGCGTTTGTGTGTGTAAGGCAGGAACAGTAAGGTTGTCGTCCACCGACGTATGTAATACATTACCCCTCTCCGCGCAAGCCACTCAGCTGGCGTGTAGTGATTTACTATTATCCTTTTCCCTATGGCACTTTAAGCTGTGAATATACTAGTTTTATTTGTGGCTAGCATTGTTGAAAGCCTAACGCTTGTTTTTACAGTGATTATTTTTTAGAATCCTGTTAATATTTTTACAGATACGGTAGTGTCAAAACCCCATCTCTGGCCATTTCGAGGGGCCCGAAAATGTTTTAAATAAACGTGCCGAATTTTTAAAATACAGCGACATAGTTTGAAGTAGGTGTTCATTTCGTAGACATAAAAATATAATGCACCTTAAAAAATCGCAACTCGCTGCAGCGCATTTAAAGCGCGTGTAGAGAGGCCCCTTAAGAGAGCATGTCTTATTTTATATTGTCAGTCGGTTTAAGAAACTTCATACTGCGAGTTCACTGAACTTTCATAGCTACTGATCATTATTTATTCAAATTTTAGTGTGTGACAACGGTTGACGCTGATGCCTCCGTGGAAAATACTTAGAGCCACGGACTTACGATGAAAATAATTTTGCACCCTTATGTTCCAATGTTTTATCTGCAGCTCTGCTTCATGGTCAGTGATAGGATGTTCATAATCCTCAGCGAGGTTCTACCCGCAAATCACAGATGTGTTCTGCATACAGGAACGCTGCCAGTAGCCATGGAGCAGAGCTGCAGATATCAATGCAGGCACCGAGCGAGGTGGCACAACGGTTACATGTTGGTACACGCATTCAGGACGACCCGGGTTTGATCACCGGCTCCGGCCATCCTGACCTCGGCTTTCCATGGTTTCCCGAAATCGCTCCTGGCGAATGCTGGAATGGTTACTTTAAGGGGGATGCTGCGCCAAAGCAGTGATTTTTCACAATTTTCGACATAACCTTTTCCCCTCGCTTATTATCGAAAATCAAAGTTCGACAATCCGGAAATTATACTGTTGTACAACTTATTACATTACTACATAGTCACAGACTGTCTATTTTTAGAACAGTGATGGCAGATAGGAAAAAGAGAAATATTCCTATCTGCCATCAGTGCTGCAAAAATAAGAAAGTCTGTGACTATGTAATAAAGCAAGAAGATGTACAAAAGCGTAATCTACGGATTGTCGAGCCTTGATTTTATAAAATAAGCGAGGGGAAAACGTTATACCGAAAATTGTGAAAATTCACACCTTAAGCGCTCCATCCCCCTTTACAAAGGCCATGCAGACTCCTCTCCCAACTCCTGCCATTGTACTAAGTTGTGTGCCACTGTCTATAATGACCTCGACAAGACGTAAAGCCCTCTTATGTCACCTTCACGTAAGGCATAAGAACAAGCTATAGCAAAAATGCTTACGTTTATATCCCAGGGCCCCTAAGTTTTATCGGGTAATGGCTAACGTAAACCGGGGTTATTTTGACCTAGCGGGGTAACTTTGACTACTCAAAATGTTGGCTTTTATGTTATTTACTGACGAAAGTTTCAAGCATTAGCTTGAAGGATAAAAGGAATTATTTAAAATACTCGGCTCAGATTATCTGTTTATTTACCAGATAACCCAAAAACTAATATGTTAAATTGTCAAAGTAACCCCGAAAATAGTACTGATTTTTTGACGGTTGATTTTAAAAGTGGTCAGTTTATAGTGAAGCAGCTATACACAGCCAGGTCTCTAGTTGCGAGGTCACGTAACTTAGTACGTACTGTACATATCGTGCCACACTGTCGACTAGTTTTATCTCGCGGTAACACAAGATATCCACAACCACTGCTAACAGCTCTGCCGTCTGAAGACGTCCCGTGACTGGAAGAAAAAAAACATAAGCCGATTTGTACAATTCGACGCGGTGCTTACGTGACTTTTATGCTAGCTGCTGAGCGGAAGCTTCGCCCCTCGAGTACACGCTCAGAAAAAAGATTTGACGCCAGCAGCAGTACATGTTTGAACATGGACAAACAAATAGTATACGCAGATTTATTTTTTCAAAGGCAGATTTTGTCGACTTAACGAAAGGAATGAACCAACTTAATAATAGTTTTGTTACATAAACGAATCCAATATTCACACATTTTATAATTTTGTTTAATCGACAACAATTTTTGTTCGATCAAGTGCACACTGGACATATACGTAAGTACGGTTCACTGTAACAAATTACGTTATCTGCTCTCACGAATACCTTGAGGAATGTTGTATAAACCCCAGTCATTCTGAATCAAAGGACCCTTCTACATTTTTATCTACAAAATCACGCTGTAAAAACTGTTTTGCTTTCTGGCCGACGACACGGCGTACAGTTTGAACACAATTCCTGAAGTAAGTTGCCACTGTTGTCACACGTACCAAGCCTGTTTTCCTATAAACACCGACTCCAGTGAGACGCAAAATATACTTGAAGTACAAAAGGAAAATGTTTTGTCTATAGCATGCCATGCCGTACCAAAAATTTGTGAAAATAAGTCTGGAAAAGGAGAGGTGAAGAAAATTCTTGAATTTTATATGTAGGGCCCAGTAGTTTTCGCGATAAGATTTTTGCCTCACTTTGTTTCAGTGCCGTATGTGCCAACCTGCAGCTCAACTTCATGGCTATTTGCAGAGTGTTTTTGTGCAGAGTTGTTATTAACTTGACTGTGCCAATCAGTACACGGATAACTGCCACACATCACGTCTGTGATTTGCGGGTTTAACCTCCACACGCTGGGTGTTACGGCAGCCAATCACTGACCACAAAGCAGATATGCAGGAGCGCACGTAAGGCACTGAAACAAAGTGCTGCAAAAAATCTTTTCGCGAAAATTAACGGGCCCTACCTGTTTGTAAAGGATCAATCCGTATTAACGCACATTGAATATGCATTTTATACATAACAATATTTTAACTGAACTTTGCGTACAAAAATATAATTATAACTTTTAAAAATTACAAAAATGAATTAGGTTTTACATTATTCATTACTTACCTATTGACTCGAGAATATATTAAAATTAAAAATAAATCTGACTAATTGGTAAGATATTACCGATTTATAAATTTATATCAAGGTAGGCCAAATGCATTCTACTAGAGCGCGATAATGATATATTTCTAATATGTGTTTCAAAACAACCGAACACAACAAAAACATAGTATATTTAACTATGCTGGTGATGTCCCATCTTAAGTTGTCTGCCAAACGGATAAACTGCGTTGTAGTGTGCTAGTAATCGCCTTTGTTTGCATTAATTTCGAATTCACTGATTCTTACTCACTGACGTACTACAATAAAACAAATTTTTAAGAGCGTATTGACAAAGCACGTAGAAATCATCAGATGTATCAGAAGTGTGGTGTCGCCGTTAACCTTGTTCTGTTTGTACAGAGTCATAGTATAACTGACTGTTCCAAAGACACGCTGCCAACCCCATTTCATATAAGTTTGGATAAATCTGACACCAACTTATGAGCAATAATTTCTAATATTTTGTTGTTTGTGTCACTACACAAGACAAACTTACCAGCACAAATGCAGAAATGGACATCTCAGGTTCATTTTAGAGTTAAAAATGTCTTGTAATGTGCCACAAATCACAAAATACTGAAAATTACTGCCCATAAGTTGCTGTCAAAATTATCCAAACTTATATGAAATGGAGTATAACTGTACACTTGAGTTTCTGATGTGCACGTAAAAGGCACAGAAACAAAGAGATGCAAAACTCTTTTCGCGAAAACTTCCTGGCCCTAGTTATTGGCTACGTGTCTTAGTGCAAAGGCGTCACTCTTTTGACGGTTCCAATTATTGGAATAAGAATACTGAGACACCACACGTCTGTGATTTGCGGATCCAACCACCGAGAATCGTGCGGGACGATACCTCTGGTCGGCGGGTTTCCCCCGCCCCTTCATTCTTGCGCTACGCCACATTCACATCATGCCACTCCTCGCCGGTGCTAACTAAACACCAAGACTTTAAATGCTGACCAAAATATCTTAATTTATTATATTCCAACCACCGACCATGAAGCGGAGCCGCAGACGTATATGCCTACGTAGAACATTGAAACTAGTTGGGCGAAAAAAATCTCTCACCAAAATCTAAGAACCCGACTTATAAGATTTTATTTGAAAGTACATTGCCACGTGACTAGCAATGATGGTATATCGCGAAAATGTTTTGTGCCAACATACCCTTTAATAAAACGCTGTAGTTTCTTGCAACATATGATGTACGTCTGATATAACATAGCTGTCTGCAGACCAATAACAGGCATCACATATTACGATAACGGGATTCTTATTGGCTCAGTCAAATAGGGTAACAGCTCCAAGTACAAGCTAAAGCCAGTGATCTTCTGGTAAGCTTAACGTGTGTTGACATCCAGTAAACAGTCTAGTTTTCCCGCGATAAACCATCATCATAACTTGAGCACAGACTAGATAGTAATACATACGCGAAATGACGAGGTGGCTCATTTCATACGGGTGAACTTCGCCGCTTATTGGCTATCCGAGGCTGTTGATACCAGCCCCGTGTTTGTTTGGTTCCTGCATGTTACTACACGTTTCCTATTGGCTTGGCTGCCGGCTAGCAGGGCAGCTGCCTTACGCTGACTGGCAGAAGGTATTTTCGCCATGTGTCTGGCCAGGAAAGCCATTTTGCTAGGGTGTGTGACCGAGTTCACCGTTCTACTTGCTTCACTTCTGTATACCTAAATACTCTGTGACTTGAGTTAGTATTTATGAGTAACAAGAGTAACAAGACGTGATAGTAGTAAGAAAGGATGTGTTGCAGACATACAGCGGTGGAGGCGAGGATAAACGTGGCAACAGCGGACGGCAGAGGTACTTGAGGCGGTGTTGCATACAGGTGAGCAACTCCACCTGCCAAGACACGGACGGGCACACGCGCTCTCAAGCTGCCGTCCCGACGGCCGGCCAGCCCCCCTTCCCCTCCTCCTACACTCCCACAGCACAATAGAATGCAAATTGCCAGGCCTGCAGCGATGCAACGACGTTAGGGCGCTGCAATCAGCCGAGGTGGTGTTTCGAGTAGTATATTTGTCGTGAAACGGGGAGGGGGGACAGAGCATCACGAGGTGTGCACTCTATTCTGAAAACATCGCCCCCTCAGCATCTTAGAACAACGCACATGTCGAAGTACGCCATTGACACAAAAAGCCAAGGCTTCACACAGACAATGTTAGGCGTTAATACAGCAGCAGCCCAAGAAATTCAATAAGAGTACTTTCTTCATGGGTAGAGACTTGAAAATTTCGAGTTTACTTTTAAGCGCAAGCTAAGAGTCCCACCAACTATAGGTCTGTATCACGTTCACAGTTGGCCGCTGACATACTCGACACTCCCAGGAAGTAACCGAGCGAATAATAAAAACGTAACTGAATACGGGCCCATTTCACTGTGTCAGCGAGCGGTTAATAGTTACTGTCTGCACTATTTCACATATACTCTTGGAGGTTAGCCTCAGTAATCCCGTGAAATTTTCCGGTCTCTATTTACAGGCAGTTATATTAAGTCATGAGTAGAGATGATGGTATATCGCGAAAATTTTTTGTGTGAACATAGCCTTGAAAACGCTGACATAACGTGGATGTCGGCAGACCAATAATATACACTGAATATTACAACAGCGGGATTATTATTGGTTCAGTCAAATAGGACAACAGCTCCAAGTACAAGCGAAAGCCAGTCATCTTTTCATAAGCTGGACGTACGTTGAAGCCTAGCAAATAGTCAAGTTTTCCCGCGATAAACCATCATCTCTAGTCATGAGTAGAGATGATTATTTATCGCGGGAAAATATTACTGTTCGCTGGGTTTCAACGTACGATAAGCTTACCAGAAAATCACTGGTTTTTGCATGTACGTAGAGTTGTTACCCTATTCGACTGAGCCAATGAGATTCCCGGTATTGTAATATTTGGGTAAAGTCATTAATCTGAAGACAGGTACGTTGTGTCAGACATGCTGCAAGAAACTACAGCGTTTTCAAGGGTATGTTGGCAGAAAAAGTTTTCACGATATGTTATCAACTATCATCTCTTGTAATGAGTAGAGAAGATGGTTAGGAATGGTGATTTATCGCGAGAAAAGTTGAATGATTGCAGGCTTCAGTGTAATGTATTCATTTCCGACGCTTTTATTTCGTAACTACTTTGTCCCTATTTGATTGGGCCCACGCTAGTTCTCGCTCGCTACGACTGACTCCCTGTGATTCGTAGCAAACAGGCAAACAGTAGCACACAACCACCGGACAAGATGCAGACCGCTAAAATGATTTGACGAATACGCTGGCAGAAAAGATTCAAGCTATTTTCCTGATAGTTTATCGAGAAAATCTTTTACGCCAACATACCCTTGAAAACACTGTAGTTTTTGTGTAGCATACTTCATACGTGATTGTGTGATGACTGACCGACACAGACCAAACACAAGTGTTAAATATTGCACTACGAGAATTATCATTAGCTCTGTCAAATACGGTAACAGTTTCGCGTACAGACGAAAGCCAGAAGCAATAACATAGTTTTCGACATGTAAAACGTACGTTGAAAAATAGCAGTCAAGTATTCCCGCGATAACTCATCTATAGCCGCAAGGTTAGAACGGGTAGGGCAAAACTTCAGCTTGAGGCGTTCAAAAATTAACGCGGGTATTGATTCCATGTGTCGTAAAACACTCGCTTCGCATTTGGGAGGACCTGGTTTCGATCCCTGGCTTCGGAAATTTTGATTTCAGAATTCCTGGGTTTTCGAATTCCTTTCAGGTGATTGCTGGGATGGTTCCATAATTCAGGTCCTGGTCGATCACTTTACCTCGATAACCTCTTCCAGGGCTGTGTGTTGTTTGAAGGCTCGTAAAATAGCAAATAAATAATATTGTTAATATCACTCTAACACGGACTGACTGACAACGTACAGCTCAAACGGTGCGTCTAGAAGCATGAAATTATGCACTGGAGTTCCTTATATAACGTAGGTGAGCTGTAAGAAATAATTATTTTAACTCTTCCCCAATTTCTCGCCGCGACCAAAGCAAGGGTAAAAAAGAGGTAACATTTGGAAAAAAAAATCTGATAATTCCACGATGGTATGTTACCGATGGAAAATAAAATCGGACACACGGCTAGTAAATAATAAAAGTGATTTTGCTAATCGTTCCGGTCCTATTTGTTATTGTAGAACACATTAAATGCTGCAATTACTATTTAACTCTAGGAGAGTTGGAGCAAGGTGTTCTGGAGGAAAGGAAGAGTCATGGAGCGTACCTAGCGACTGACGTATCACGTAGACATTTAAGAGGTCAATGTCTGGCGTACACAATGAGACCACGTACTAGCCTTCAAGGCCACGTCGATGCAGTGATAAGACTGTCATCAGCTGCCTCTCGTCGTGAACACGCAGGGGTGACACGACTACCGCTCGCTCGTATGTGCGTGCTTCACGATCAAATAAGCACTGTACAAACCCTAGTTACGGCAGTTCACCGTACATTTTTATCGTTTTAATAATTTTATACCAGTACGAGATTTGGTTTTATAAACGTGAACTGTAACTGTTATTACTGCATTTTTTTTTAACTTTCGTAGTTTTTGCATAACAGCATGTCAAAGTCCAAATTTTCAAAAAATGGTTTTGTACTAGAAAGGAAAACCGTTTGCCTTAAGAGAAATAAAATAATTAACGCTGAAGAATTGTTACTGGCTACACCAAGACATGAATGAAACTGCATTGAATACGTTCTTGCATTTTCAAATATCTCAGAAAACTTGCAATTTTTTACTTTAAATTCAATATTTGTATTAAAATTACACAAAAAAATTAATACTGTTCTATACATGGCTTGGTGTAGGCCGTGACACTGATTTTCTGTGTGAATTATTTAATTTAATTGAGACAGTTTGTTTTTCTTACTAACGTAAAACCGTCTAATGTAAATTTGGCCTCTGATAATCCGTTGTACAAAATATGTAAAATCAAAATACTGTCATTACAGTAAAAAAATAACATCAATGAATGTTTACAAAACAAACTAAATATCGTACGATTATAAAAAGTTACTAAACAATTAAAATTTAGTTGATTAATACTAAAACAATCTATTTAAATCTATATGTTTCTGAAAAGTCAGTATGGGAAACCTCAAAATGACAATCCTAGATATTATTCACCAACTTTACGAGCAAAAACTTACCCATAACGATGGATTTTGTTAAGCGTGATATATTGCGCCGTAATTAAAATGTATGAGATTTCGACGTCAGAGATTGTTTTTCAGAAATACGTTACTCGAGGAAAATGTTTTGCTCAGAAAGTGGCAGAAATCATAGTCTAGGATTGCTGTTCAGATACTTTTGCAAATTGGATTCGAGAAACCTGTAAGTATAAACTGATGCTCTTGGCGCTTAATTATGTACCATGCCCTCTTAATTCGTGACCATTGCTGTGGTGAGGGGTTTACTCGGGACAATCCTGCCCCCCTCCCCTCATTTTAATTTCTGCGGCAGCTCCAACCGCAACTCACGTAATGTATTCTTCCGGCTGGACGGACGGAAGAAAGCCTACGCCTTTCGGATAGAAAAGTACATCTTTAGTAATAAAATGTTTGTACATAAAATTAATTGCAGATATTACGTAATATTTTCAAAATCGACTACGTATAGGGCATAGCCTAGTATTTTTCTAGAATAAGCATTATTTGTGTGACATTGCTAGTGCAATATATCTACGATAACTTCTAGGGAAATGTTACAAACATTCTGTCTGTTGTAAATAGAAAATTAAATAAGGCCGTATAAATGTAAAACAATTACTTCTAAGAAGGTAAACGATACTTGTGTCGTGCGAAAAAGTTTGCTAAGCCTTTTGAAATAAAAGTTATGGAGGAAAATATATGAAACCAGAAAGGCTATGCCAAGTCATCTTAAGTCAGAAACAAATAGCTATCATCCAACCAGTTTCGACCAATTATAACAGCTGTTATCTGCTGTAAAAACTGCGGCTGAGACATTGTTTTACATTCTCTACCAAGGTATCTTATCATAACGTGAAATACGAGGCTACATTAAATTATTTACGTGGAACATACCGTCTCATTAGCACGCTGGAAAAAAACTTAGTGGCTACCACAAAATATTTTGTACTTTTGACTCTCACCAAATTTTATGTTGATGGCTGAAAAAATCTTCCTGATATCCCAAGTAACGTTTCGCAGTGAATTAAAAAAAATAGTGAGGTCCAAACAGACAAAACAATTTATGGGCAAAACAAAAGTTTTTTTTCTGTGCGACGTCTTTGAAACAGAGCTACATGTAAATAAAAGCGTGTTTGAAATGTGAAAGAAAAAAGTTATAGGTTGAACACCCATCTATATTAAAATTAGTAGGCCTATTAACCAATTCCATAGAAATACGAGTTGAATTTATAGCCCAATAAAATCCTTACTGAAAAGATTATGTATTTAATAGCCAAACTCAGATAATGTTGCAGCGCAAGATGTTACTAGCATACTGACGCGATGAAGTAAATAAATTCAGACGGCTCTCAAGATCGATGTATAACCGGAGACCTGCAAGTTTATTTTCATTATCAGACAGCGGACTAGATTCGCGAGTTACTGTGTGCTCAACTTCTGCTGTTGGCCGACAGTTAACACGTCATGCTACAGCGAGTTTTCCAATCAATGATATAAAGTGATATTACCCACTACACTGTTATTATCCGGTAGAACCTCAAGACATTGCCAGTTACAAACATACAGTCACTGAACAACAAGCACAGCTGCAGGTGTACATGTAACACATTGAAACTAGTTGGTGCTGAATTATTTTCACAGAAAATCATTGCCTCTGCTTATATATTGAGAGGCAAGATTATTTCGCGTAGGTCACTTTGAACGCCACTAATGTATACTTCACTACTTCTGTGATTAGACGACACATGTTTTAACACATCTTTGACGACTGCAAGCCAGTGATAAATAAGGAAACAAGTCGTGGTGGTAACACGTGTGACTGTTAGAAGCCAATGGATATTTGACTTTGGCCAGTGTGTGTATAGGTCTAAGAAGTCTAGGCTGTTGCCAGATGAATACGCGTAATACTCGTGCCTATACTTACAAGTGTTTCGAGATAAAGCGGGCACTTTCGGAACGCAACTATTTTTTTTTCATAAAATTAATAATTTCATGTTATTTTATAATATAAACTAAGATACCTAATTAACAGTCCAAGTGTATAGACTCTATCGTACTCAAGAGTTAACATCTGAGGACACAATGCATAATATTTGTCAGTTATTAATCTAAACAAGATGGTGTTCAACAGATCGCGAACCAACTATACCACACCTCAGCCTGTAGCAACAGTTTAGTATTGTTACTATTCAAGTCTGGTAACACTTTATATTTCATAAAAATGTACAGGAACGTTGCAGTTGACGTATGATACTAAATTTTATCGTACCTACCTTCTTAGGAATCCTATACATCGGTGTGGTAAATTTACAAACATTTTTTTTAACAGCGCACCACCCGGAAAATAATACGGTGAGAAGTAGGTATCCTGGTCGTATAACTGAAAGAGTACATATAGCCTACTACGGCATTCCAGAGCAGCGAGTCGGAAGGCAGGATCTGTATTAACGTTGTCCAAGTGGAAACTTTTTTTTCTGAATCACAAGAAGCTGTGTCACCTATTTTGTTAAGAATATTCGTTATTGTTTAATAGGCCTATATGAAGGATGCGATGAATAACCGGCAATATTTCTTTATAGAAATATTACATGTTAACAATATGTGTGTATTAATGGATGAAACCGGTACTGGCAGTTGTGTTTATTGTTTGGTGTGAGAGAATTTTTATCTTAAAATTTAAATTATCTTAATTATTTCGTAGTTACGCTCCAATTTTTGGAATATAATGTGCGTAATGAAAAGTATAGTAACTAGCTACGTCCTAATTGAAATATTTTCAGTTAAAGCTTACAATATTTTTACTAAGGAACGAAATACGAAAAATTCAACGTAATAAGTGACACGGGATCTTAAGTGTTTTTCATTGCATAGCAACTTAATATCAAATAACTGTGATAAAATCAAACCAACGAGAGTAATAAATGTTTGTCTGGAATCTAACAATTAGTATACCATTAATCAATGTTTTGTTTTCTGCTTATTATTTTGTAGTTTTACTTTTATCACGGTATGTGTGTAAGTATGTATGTATGTATATACACATACATACATACACACACATACATACAAGAATGTACATTTAGGATAATCTTAAAATTGAACTGCAAAACACAAACAAATTATTTTCAGTAACTAACCTTATTATTCCTTTTAGTATTCTCACACAAGTCTATATGCGAAATAAATACATTTAGGCTATGTGGGTTTCTTTCTAACGGATGTGTTCCTATATCATTCATCTGATTGTTATAAACGTTGGTGAGTTGTTCTTACGCCCGCAAAGGTTTCTGTAACAAAGAGGAGACTGCAAAACAGAGAGACGGACAGAACGGAGTATCCAACAAATTTATTGGACATTACAATGAATGCTGGAACAACTAGCACTTAATAAAATATTACTAAAGCATACAATATATTGAAGACTTAGAAAGTAGTTTTTGGACCACTTGAACCCCTTTAACATCTGCGGATACGTCATTTCCTGTCAGTCTGCGGCTATCTCGGAACTCTACAGATTATATAATTTGGTATATCACTGTATTAAGTAACATTGCACCTTTGTACTCGCCAGCTTATCATTTCAGATTGGCGATAGCAAGATTAGTTCTCAATTAAGGCAAACAATTCAATATAGACCACAATGGACCTTGGTGAGTGTGACAAGAAAAGAAACTGAGTGGGACCAATATGACATTACTGACGAACACCACAAAATATTTGCATTCACCACGTTGGAGCAAATCCTGTCACCAAAATCTGGTCCATAATTATAGCCTATGTTTATAAGTCTGGCGTGATAGATGCTGCTACATCGCCGGTATTGAAAGGAATATTATGTGTATATATATATTATATATGTATATATATCCATTGTCCAGTGTATTCTCAAACCTCGACCATTTGTCCATTAACTGCTACTCACCGGACCAACAGACAATGAACGTTTAAACGAAGCTTTGAGAATGCAAAGTGCAGTGTGTATTCAATAAATGTGCCATTTATCTCGTGAATTTTTCCTTTCCCTACCGATACATGAGCGTGTTGCGTCGTGTGCCAGTGAAAATAATATTACAAACCAAATACAGTATTACGTAAAAGTAGCGGCCTACCCTTTAGATTTAAAGAAATGGTCACCATTGTTCAGCAACATAAGTTAGCATATGCTGCATATGCAATTGATGAAATGGCTAGGAATACGGGTAAGAGTGTTCTGCGAACTCCCTCATATCATTGCGAACTGAATCCCATAGAAATGATTTGGGCCAGAATGAACGATTTCGTAGCTGCGAAGAATAGGTCTTACAAGTTGTCGGGCGTTAAAAGTACTTCTTGAAGAAATGATACACGCGTTGACTCATGATGAATGGAATACATGTGTGTCCCATGTCGTCGTAAAGATTGAAAGTGAAATGTAAGCACTGGATAACATTATGGAGCAGAAGGAGGAGGCATTCATATTAACCTTAATGACGACAGCTCTGCGTCATCTTAATGAACTGTTATTTTTATGTTTATTATTTTACTGTGATGTGCAATAAGAAGTTTTCATTTTAATTATCTGCCTATGCCTTTATTGTTAAATAATCGTTGTGTTACTTTATTCTGTTTTGTTCATCGTTTCAAATGTTGTTAACGTTCACGAATAGTTACGTGGCTCAATAGTTGTGTCGATTATATTACATTCCTTCCATAGCACATTAGTATGACATTGTCTACCTGAGAAATAGGGTTTTATGCCCGTATTTCTGCATGCATTGTGTATCGTGCTAGACGATGTAGTTGTTCAAAGAGATTTATCGGGGTTCTTCACACCTATCTCATTCACACTCATAGGTTCCCACGACTTTGTGCGTTCATACTCGCATATATACCACTAATTCGTGCGTGGTATTCTACGCTCAGTACCTGTCAGCCACTACACGTGGCGAGCATTCAGGACACCCCTGATTACAAGCTGCAATCACGTGAACACTGCGTGTTTTCATTGACAGCCCTTACCTTCGATCACGCTTCGCGCGCTCTCGCTTGAATGCAAATATACAGTAGTTTCCAAGTTGACCAGCTATACAACAATGCTGAAGCATATCACGTGACAAAACACCAATTCTATAATAGCTACGGTCACGAAATGCTACGACGGTATTATGTGGGATATTACTTCAACCTACAGTAATGCCATTGATAATTTAGGAAGAAACCAGAATTGGGGCAACCCTTGAAGAAAACCGTACGTTTCGGGTTATGAGACCGTGGTACATGATTCAGTGCTAAAATAATCGGTTTTGAAATTGTAGGCTTCTCGAGGCGGTCAATTTACAAAAATCTAAAAACAGCAATCTTAGACAACATGTTTTACCAACATACAGAAAAAAATGTTTTTCTCGAGTGACGCGTTACTAAACAATAATCACCGACGCTGAAAATTCTTGAATTAGATTACGCCGGAACATATTACGCTTAACAAGTACGTCATTCTGGGTAAATTTTGCTCATAAAGTTTACTAATATCATTACCTGGGTTTGTTGTACTGTAGTTTTCCGCACCGACTTTCAAAAACGTGTACATTTAAAAACAATGGTTTTAGTGTTTATTTATCTACTACGCACTCTTAAGAGGGCTATGCACCAGATGTAATTTTCCGCGTTTGATGGGCGGGGAAAGTGAAGTGATAAGGTTCAGCTTTCCACACTCGACGGTAACAACATCGCTTTTACTCGCGGCGCGCCAAACTGGCGTGGAATGTTTTCCTACTACTCTTTTTTTCCTGTGGGACTTAAAGAAGCGACTCTACAATTTTATTTGTGGAAAGTATGTAGTAAAGTCCAGCACATGCTTCCAACGTTGTGTTTTACTAATCCGAGTGGTATTTTCGTAGTTAAATAGCAGTATACCAAAGTCGTTTTTCACCATATTGAGCGACTCCAAAAACATGTTTGTAATAAGTATGTTGAATTTTTAAAGTGCTCGAATCTTAGTTTTAACCATGCGTTATTTTCTTAGATAAACAAACTGTGAATAAGTTTAGTTGTTTCACGTATAAAAGAATAGGCGCGGCACTCTACAGCACCGTTCATGCGACAAGTACGTAAGACTCTTAAACGTCCGTGAAGTAATTGTAACGCAATTAAATCTGTAGGAACAAACAAGGACATAGAGTTAGCAGGGTTGTAAGTATACATCACGTAGAAAATAGGCGACGGAGACTACAGTGATATAAACCGCAAATCACGCTCCCCTCTTGGTGATCACGACTGACCAAAGTTGCAATTATCTGTCAGCCGTGATTTGCAAGGCAACGACAACCGCCGGCCGTTGCGCCTAGTCAATGGCCGCCGGCCTGGCGCAAGATTAGTCACACACAAGCCAAACCTATTTACAGAACACGAGAAAAAAATATTTCATTTGTATTGTTATGTTTGTCACACATGCAACAGCAAACGCACCGAGAAACTACGAGAATACGGGACTGATTTTTGCAGAAAGATTTTTTTACACCAATTTGTTTCCACACCTCGCGTAATTACCTGCAGCTCTGTTTCGTGGTCAATAATTGGATGTGCTTTATCTCTCAGCGTCTTGAGGTTCTGCATGTTAACCGCAGACTATGATGTCATAGTAACTTCCTTCTGATTGGTGCAGTCAATTAAGAGACCACTCTAAATAAAGGCACACTGCCGATAATCATGAAACAGAGCTGCAGATGTGCACATAATGCACTGGAACAAAGTGGAGCAGAAATATTTTCGCTAAAATCAGGGGCACCTAGTTAAAACGTTGAGGAATGGCCAAAGAAGGAGGTGAAACCCCGCCCATGGACGGCATTATCACGAAATGGAAAGGGGTTGATCCGACATATAAATTGAGTGGCGGAGAACCACAGTGGGTAAACTTAACCTCACGGGCCTTGGAGGGGACTGGAAGATTGAAACATGACGGACGATGGCAGTGGCGGATCCAGTTCTAGGTTTGAGGGGTCCACACTCCGAGTCCAAGAAGGGAGGATCCGAGGCTCTCCTCCCGGGAAAATGGGGTTTTTAAGGAGCGAAATGGTGCTATTTAAGACATTTACTAAACA
>PNEQ01048897.1:15883-45908 GCA_003012365.1 Medauroidea extradentata
GGGGGGGGGGGGGGGAGAAACCGACCCTGGACTCGTGGAGCACTTCTTATTTCTTTCTTTTTTATTATCCTTATCTGTATTAACTTCAACTTGCGTCTAGTAGCTGCTAATTGTACTGTCTCCTATAATTCTGTAGTAAAGGCTTGTTCAACCCGACATCTTATCTTATTGCCCTTTACAGCTGGTCTAATACGACCTTGGTTGTCACTACTCTTTAGGAGGCGATAAAATAGAAGGCGGAGAGAAATCCTATCTAAACTGGTTAGTGAAGGTATCGTAAGTGGGCTTTACGTCTCGTAGACAGGGAGGTACACACGACTTGGTGCAATGACAGGAGCTGGAAGATAAGTCGGCCGTGTCCTTTGTTAAAGAACCGTCCCAGCCTTGCGTACAGCGATTTCGGAAAAATCATCGAAAACCAATATCAGAATGGCCGGAGCCGGGAACTGAACCCGGGCCCTCCAGAATACGAGTCCGACGTGTTAATGTTGCGCCACCTCGCTCGGTCTGGTTAGTGAAGAT
This sequence comes from Medauroidea extradentata, assembly GCA_003012365.1. Taxonomy (NCBI): domain Eukaryota; kingdom Metazoa; phylum Arthropoda; class Insecta; order Phasmatodea; family Phasmatidae; genus Medauroidea; species Medauroidea extradentata. Next base: position 16,406 of record PNEQ01048897.1, read on the forward strand.
AGAAGGTTTCAACAATAGACAAAAATGTTTTCAGTTTTTGCTGTGGTGGAGACAGAAGTTCCTCAGGTACTTACAAAGCCAATGGCGAAGGGACATCAAGATAACAATGGGCCCCTAGCCACTTGATAGAACTCGATGCTCGTAAATTATGTGACATACTGGCGAAGGGATAGTTGGGGAAGAGAGATCAGAGGATGGATCCCAACGCAGGGTTAGCGTTCTCGTCAAGCAATAATGCTATCCGGTGGTGTTAAATAAAGTCATTGGTACAAAGGATGTTTCGTAACTTATGCTACTGACTTCGGGAGGTGATTACTTAATGTAGGTTTACAAAGTCACATTCCTGACACCGACGAAAAAATCGCCACAACCAATCAGGAGCAAGACCAGCCCGACCAAGTCTAAACCTGACAGGTGTCGGGAAATATCTAGTCGGACTGTCTTGGTATTGTAAACTTACATGAACAGAAAATAACACAACTTGCATCTGTAAATGTCTTCTAAGTATGGAAACTACTCGCCAAATTTGGGCTGTTAAAATGTTTTTATTTAATAACTCGTGGTTGGGGTGAGGGAATCAACATTCAATGAAAAAGTCAAATATCGTGAGAAAATTAGCATCTTTTCTGTAACACAAGCTAAGAAACGTCCTGTATAGTGACCGCAGCTAACTCCGTGTCCCGTCAACATGACTAGAGACTGTTAACTTATCTTGGGGAACCTATGTTTCAACGTACGTTCATCGTGTCAAAAGTTTTGTTAATGCTACAGGCTGTCATCCATACACGAAATTGTTGCCCTATTTGACAGGGCCAATGAGAAGTCGGTTAGTGTAATATTTGACACTAGGGATTGGCATGCCGACAGCCATGTCGTGTTGGACGATTATTACCCAATCATTAGAGGCACGATTTTGTCGCGAAAATAATTTTGCATCACTTTGTTTCAATGCCTTACGCGCACATTGACAACTCTGCCACACGGTTATTGGCAGCGTTTATTTATCCAGCCATGTCCCTCATTTGACTGCACGTATAACAATAAATCAATTGTCACATTATACGTCTGTGATTTGCCAGTTGCACCCAAGATAAGTGAGAGTTAAAAAAACATCCAATCACTGACCATGAAGCAGAGCTACAGATGTGCAAATGAAGCACTGAAACAAATTGCTGCAAAAATCTTTTCGCCATAAATCGTGGCTCTACCAATCATCTATATTGCAAATTTTTCGAGGGTATGCAGACACAAGAAATGTTCACTATATTCCACCATCTATTTTTTGACACATCATCACACTCGTGTTCGGTTGTAGCCAGACCAGCTTAGCTGAAGCTGCTTAGTGCTCAGTCCACTCAGCTGCCACCACGACAATCCGGGTTCGATTCCAGGTGGGATCAACCCCTACACTCGACGATGAGAAACGTGGCGGACGTTGCCACTTGCCAGCGGGTTTGCTCGCGGAACTTCATTACGCCCGCCTTCTCTAAATCTTCACCTCCACCAGCAATCAACACCTTGCTGCTAACAGCTAGCCATATCTCTCTCCACTTACTCCATAACATGTAGATATTGGTGTTTATTTTCTCAGTTGACCAACACAATATTTTACAACCACTTAATTTAAAATATCTCTATTAGTCGTTATGAGAAAAATATGCCTGAATAAATATTGACGTAACGCCTCCAGCCAGGATTGTCAACTCTACGATATAATTGGTATGCAAATCGAGTAAAAAACCTGCTTGGCTAAGTTGTCTATGACGCAAATGCAATATAATTTATAGTTGCCCTTTTAAAGTGCCATTCCATTACCCATGAAAATTAATTCAAATTTTGTGCACATGTAACATGCGTTTTTGGGGATCTGAACCCAGGATGCTCCCACAGCTGCCATCTGGACAGAACAAGCCCGGTATGAGGTTACATGTGTGTTAAAATAACGCTCATAGGGCGGTGAGAACAACATGATACTAACAGACAAGCGAAACTTTCTCAACTTCTGAGGTCAAACACAGGAAATATTTCACTGTGTTGTCGCTACTAGACAAAGCCTTCTCAATAAGCGCCCAAAGGAGAGATTTTTGGTGGCCCGCCATTAAAATGTCAGAAACCATAGAAAAACTGTTTGAAAAGTCAAAAGAACTTTATTAATCGTTAGTTCACTCAATGAAATCTGTAGTCTCTGTATGACAATGACTAGTTTTTTATGTGAAATTAAAATGAAGTGAATTATTATTTTTGTTGACTCCCGAGTATGTCAGGTAACTGCAAAATTAACGCAAGTGGTCTGAAGGGGAGTTTAATTGAGAAGGTCTGTTCTAGATTCTAAGACTTTGCCGTAGCCAGAAATTTAACACATACGTGTAACGTAACTTGCTTAAAAATAAACACTTCACAAGAAGAAAATGTTTGACATTTCTTCTTATTATTATTCAAGCTTTAGATCATACAAGTTTCTCGCTGCCCAATGTGCTGTATATTCAACAAATGCTGTGAGTTCTGTCGCCATTATACGAACCTGTTGTATCGCCAGTCACGTAACAGAGTAGAAGTGGCGTAAGTGCCATCACCGAGACTAACAAAAGACCGACCGACACAGACAAATCTCGCAACAAAATGATAACGGAGTGTTGGCTAACAAAAGTACTGATCGCCACATTAATAGCTGGGAGACCAGATGTTATTAGCGAACTAATGGATTTATGCAGAACCTAAGCATTATAAACAAAACTTCGTAAAAAATAAATTACGTGAACACATAAATAGCAATCCCGTTTTCAATATTAACCCTAAACGTGTAAAATTTAACTTTATCCTTGTTTTGTTACTTAAGCTACATAATAACACGATTCTAGAACGTGGAAAAGAATTTAAACTACTGTAAGTATTATATATCTTACATGAAAAAAAAAACGTGAAGAGATAGAAGCTATTAAAACCACGCCATTCACTGTTTTTAAACGTCCTTCACATTTCTAGAATGAAATATACATAGGTTTTTAATGGGCTGTAAGAAGTAGTCTGAAAAATCCTGAAACTTTTTGGATGAATACAGTCCAAAAACAAATTTAAATATCTACATCAATTTTAAATATCATAATTATGCATAGAAACACAAACAGAGACAAGTTTCTTGACAGCGTCAAAATGATTGTCTACATCATAAAAAAGGCGCGAAGTGGTCTTTTCGGAACTGTTCTTCTCAATTCCAATTTTAAATTTTGAGATAAGTCAATGCCTTGCCTCAGCCCAACGAAAATTAGTTTATTTTTTAAATTGCTCCACGCTACTTCTCTGATTGAAAGGAACATTGACGATGAATTTTAACAATGCGTATATACATTATACTATATATCCGAGCAAAAAATATTTAGAACGTAATTTTTAATAATGTGGCACAGTAAAAAACTGTCTTTCGTATAATAACATGCAACCGTAAAATATCCTAAAACTCACAGAAGTTTTCTTTACAACTTGAGTAGCATTAACTCAACAATCCAATCTCAAACTCCCTTACAAAACAATAAAGAAAAACCAAATAGTTGTTCCCTGAGTAACCGATCAATGCTGCAGCGCTGTCGAGAACTGACGGCTCTCTGACAAGATTGGGACAATACTCAGGCCCCAGTAATGCCTTCACAACCTAACACAAGCCACTTCACTGTTTCTGAACGACAATGCGTATGCCAGCTTAGCGGAACAACGCAAATTTCAATTCACAATTTGTGAACTGTATACTTACATTTTTTCTTGTATTTGCGCCTTTCAATCTCAGAATTTCCAAATATACGTATAATATGTAAATTATAAATTTGTGCATTGTAAATTTATTTAGGCCCTACTCCAGAATTTGTAAAATATTAATTGTCTAATCGTAATACTAAAAAAACCAATATTTTGTAATAATTGATGCAAGCAAGTAAAATATATAGATGCAAATTCATTTCGAGTATTTTATCTCTGAAACAGGATTTCCAAAACTCGGCATTAAAAAAATTGGTCTACTTTGATGCTCAGAACATTGCGGACATTATCGACTTGTTTCCACGCTTGCAAACAACATTCAAGAAATAGCACGTCAAAACACATTAAACATAAGAACAAAGTGTGTTCCTGAAGCTATTGTAATGCAACAGCAATAAACGCCAGCAAATTAAATCTCCTGGAGATAGAACGTTTTCGAAGCAAGCTGAGACTTTTTTTTTCCACCAGGTTTTATCTGAGGTGTCTATCTAGGCGGATGGCAACTACAATGTACTCGGATGAGGGGAGTTGAGAAATGAAATTCAATTATAGCTGGCAGGCTAGAGTCCCAGCTTTTATTCAAGTTAAGGAGGCCGCCTAGGTGAACACATTTGCGTGTTCGAAGCTTAGGAAGCGGCAAGGACGACACAGCACGCTATCACGCCTCACCTTAGCCTCTATGTGCATGTCACTGCTGACCCTGTCATTTTATCGCATAATATTAAAGTCAAAATATGTAACTCAGCGTATACACTTATACGTTTTGAAATATACTGCGCCAATATTTTCACACAATTAAGTGTGCCACACACACCCCCACTTTTGGGCGATAGAAAATATGGTTTCAAGTAGTGGTAAATCTGAAATGTATAAAAGGTAACTCGCGGGAAGATGCAACAGTTAAGGAATTTTAAAACCACGATGTCTTAATAAATTAGAAAAACCCGACAGGATACTATTTTCGTTGAACATATGTATAAATCAGTAATGGGAAATGATCTTCATAAAATAAAAATAAATACCAATTGAACAATGTCTAAAGAAACGTAGGAAACTTAGATGACTGGCATCTATCTCCGAGATACCTTATACTTGTGTAACGTACCTGATGCGCGTTGAGTTGTCGGATAATCTAATAACGGCCTAGGCACGCGGCCACTTTGAGATTGCATCGTCATGTCTCTTAAACAGCATTGCAGCGAATACTGAAGGAACTATTCGCGTGTCCTAATTACGTTCGCATGGAAAAAAAAAACATTTCAGGCGGTAACGAAATGACACATTCAAAACTGCGAGCTAGTCATAAATAATGTTTTTATGGCCTAAGAAACTGTCAAAACCTGAGGTCACTTACTTGACGTCTCGAAAGAAAAGCAGTGTGACGGAAAGTAAGAACCATGCATGTAGCGGCGACAGCACCCTACATGCGCGTACCAAGATCGCCCTTGTCACTCCCGCTGCTTCCGGTCTTCTGACAAAGGGAAATAGGCCAGGCAGGCGACCTCCTCAAGAATGAAAACATAATTTTAAACACAAACGTGATTACTGTAGGTACAAGAATGTCTAGACGGCAGAAGTAATGTAATCACATAGGTGAAGCATCGGAAGAAAATAATTTACTTTGACGACGAGCGAGATGGCACAATGGTAACTCACTGGACTCATATTCGGAAGGTCGCGCGTTCAATTTCCCGTCAGACCATCCAAATTTATATTGTCCGTAGTTTTTTTTTCGGAATCAATCCAATACTGGTGCCCCAATTTACTCTAGCTGAGCCTACAATGATATTAAAAATACGTATTGTTCACAGAAACACGTTTTTTAAAAACGCCCTAAAAGAATATGTAACGAAGTAAGTAGACCTCGCAGAGATGAACAAACAAATCAGTTGTGGTATACATGTAGGTTCGACAGTTACTGAGCCATACAGAATATAATAGTTTCTGAAATATAAATATTTTAATTCATTTTTGATATTGATAATTAAAAATTAACATCGACAAAGTTTCTCAAATCGCAGTGTCGTACTGCAAAATAGTTTAATAGCTAATAGTATAATCAACGTTAACATTAAGTCCTGTTCAAACCTCAACTGCTGCCAACGTGACAGACAAGAGCTCTTGTGCGCTGCCATTTAATTTCTTTCTAACACCGCGGTGTCCGAGTGGTCAGATAGCTCGGCTCCCACCAAGACGATCTGGGGTCGACCCCTGGCGGGTTCAGCCCGGATTTTTCGCATGTGGGAAATGTGACGGACATTGCCGTTGGCCGGCGAGTTTTCTCGGGGATCTCCCGTCCCTCCCGCCTTTCTCATTCCGTCACTTCGCCATTTTAGGGCTTCATTTCATGTCATCTATCAGGATATGCAGATAGATGTCTACGGCGTCCAGACAAAAATCTGCACTTGGGGTACGATACTCTGCCCTCGGATACCCTCCCCATACGCTATTTATTTACCTCAGCAAATGAGGTAGTTCACTTCCGATCCACAATTTATTTTACAGGAAAACGAAAGAGAAAACTTATACGTTGGGAAACCAACAACAAATAAATATAGTATGTTTACTATTAACCGTCATTTAAACTGTCAGCTTATGAGAATTAATATGAAATATGTACATATTGATTTTCCCGCCGTTCCATAATCTACCATTAAACGAAGATTAACTCAGTTTGACACGAAACCAATGTTCGCTGGCGACGGAATGTCAAGATTACAACGTTTCCCACCATTGTATACATAATACACTTAGCATTTCTGTTCTTGACGACATGATGTTTAGGCGCCAGATTTGACTGGGAGTAGAATGACATACGACTTTGGCTAGACAAAGTCAAGTCGATCGCGATCGCGCGTTTTAGACGATACTCGCAAAACAATCCAACAAACGCACACTTTTGCGTGGCACTGTTTCAGCGGGCATTATCTATTCCTTCTGTGAAAAACATCGATTGGCTACTTTAAACTACACCAGTCATATATTTTCGATCAGATTAATAATCTGAGGTTATTTCCATAGTACACAAAATTGATTTCTTGGAAGTGCTGAATATTTTTTAAGACAAAACATGACTCAGGAAATCGTTTAAATTAGCGCGTTTAATAATATATCTAGTGACAGATGTAAAACTGCAGTTCGTAGTGAGTACGTGAAAGCTACAGTTTGAAAACCAAGGATATCCTAAGCCAAATATGCGAACTCAAGGATATATTACTCGATAGTAAAAAAAAAATTACAGTCATGCCATCTAAGCGAATGACAGACAGCCTTTTCCTGTTAGGAAATCCGCTGCTGTGTGGCTAAGCACTATTTTCGTTGCATGAATACCTAACAACCATTTGAGACAAACACTAAACATGAATTAAGTTAATATGTATGGTACGCAAAAGGTAAACAACATTTTAAAACTGATTGCATAAAAAAACGCAGGCCTACTTTACAGGGCTAAACTATAGAGGCAAACATTATTCACAGATACTCGAATATTCCTTACCTTCAACACGATAAACAACGAAATTTAAAACTTACTGTGGATGGGTGCAACCAGTGTTTCGAGATTATTATTTTATAGGTGATCGCCTATTACAAATTTGTTTTTATGTTGGATTAACTCGTGACAGTCTATATAAATACTATTCCTGTAGTTTTTTTTTAGCCTAATTATAAAACCAGGCAAAATATGCCATTAACCAAACATCATAACAAAGTCAGGTTGGCACAAAGTAGGACCGTGGTCTAAAAATTACTTGAGAAACTCGATGTACTTCATAAATATTCACGTCAAAGGATTTGGCACAAACGAACTAATAAATGCAGACGTTACGAATTCATCATCCACCGCATTTAAACAGAACTGTGAGTAATTCTTGAAAAAATACTGCACAACACCACGAAACTGAACATAAACTTAAAAAATACATATCAATTCAGTAGGCCTACTCATATTTAATGTAACATTTACAACAGTTTCTTTTTTTGTGTCTTTACAACTCAATAAACAGAAAATACGTGTGCATCTCGATACAGCGATTGAATTTATGCGTCATATTGCAATTAGTAAGAAATTGAGATGCATCACAAACAAAATAATTATGTTCTAAAATGCTACATATTACAAATGTACGAAAATATTTTTGTTAACTATAGCAATAAAAAAATAATAATCATTTGGCAATACACGCTTCTAAGTTTGCATAATGTCGTTTGGAAAAATGACGACAGTAAAAACACTGTACTTATCATCAACCGAGTTTTCAGGCAAACATTGCTAAACATCTAGTAACGGCATTGTTACCATACTAAAAAACAAACTATTTAAAATACTACTAACGCCCTTATGTACCTAGCGATGGTGATGAAACGTTCAAGGATCTAGCGCTAGCGGTTAAGCTAACATGAAGTTTGGTAACCCTGTGTTAGGCGCCATATTAGTGTAACTGGTCCTAAGTGTGTCATGACACCGTTCCTATTTCTATCGTAGTTTCTCTCAGGCCCTACCAATGTCTCTTACCAACTGTTACAACCTCGTCAGTTAGCATTAAATTAGGCCTACAACCGCGCCAGGCATCAAGAGATTCACAACACGTGCGATCACAGTTATATGTTTAAAATATATCGAAGAATACGTTAGATATACGCCAAGTTTCCGTGATCACTACAGTCGTGTGTACGAACGAAAGTGAACGTACCTAGACAGTGTATACGTCGAAGAAAAAACACTCCGAGCAACGGAAGAGATGCCCGTACCATACGAACACATACAGGAAAGTAATTTACCGGGTTCATTTAAAAAAAAGTATATTTTTCAAGTCAAAACAATGCGTCTTCATATTGTGACTACGTATTCACATTTCAGCAGTTGTTATTTTTCATCACAACAAAACAGTAAGTAGCAGCGAATATGTAAATACGTACATGTCTATAAACATAAAATAAGTAATACAATAACGATTAATGTATGTAGCTGATTAACACATAACAAAACTTATTTTATGATCCATATAGAATCCGTAATGTTCTAAAATAGCGTGAAAATAAACCGTAATACTGGTTACCGCTGTGTACATAACCTATATTTTGATACATCTGAAGCCGAAACAGAGAACGAAACTGTAAAACTTCGTTCAGTAAAGTTCCGTATTTTAAGTCATCCAAATGCTAACGACAACATGCGTGTGTGCAGTAATGTAGGTGAATCTAACCCTTACGACTACGTAGCCATATCGGGCCAACATGCTTGTAAATACGTCTGTAATATTCACATCACATAAACACTTTCATCATGCTTTAAGCTAAACGGGCAAAGTTCTAGGAAGAAAGAAAAACTCTAAATTCTCGGAGGAAGCGGTGGAAATTTCACTACAAAAGTGTAAGCGATGATGTTATGTAACGGATTTTTTAGGCCTACTTATAAAAGACCAGTTAGCTTAGTGACCCAAATGCTCGAAAACACTCTCGCTGCGTTTCGTATGGAAGCACAAGACGAACACACGCAATCTTTGAACAGGAATTCCCCCGAATATATTCGGAAACAAGTGAATATTACCCGTAAGATAATCTGTAAAAACACTCGTATTATCACATAGTTTAACAGAAAAAGAACCACATGCAACTGTAACTAAAAATATTGCAAATTTATCAGGCCTACAAAGTATGATGTGACAGAAATATAATAAGATGAAAGCACATATATACAAGCGATTTGAAAAAAAAAAAAAAACAGGTACTGTATATGTCATCATTGCCACAATTATATTGTAGCAACCAAATATCTGAAGACAGATACAAGGTTACATAATATGTACTTTACAAATTATTTTTTTTTGCGTATCATTTGGCTCATGCATGAAACAAAACAGATGAAGATATACGCAATTGTCACCTGAGATATGTTAAAGAAGCAGCCACTGTAGCAACACTGTAGAACAGAAGGTCAGCTGGCATGCAATCAAGTCTTCGCACGTGCATCCACATACATCTCCACAACCCGACTGCGCATGCGCACCCCGCCAACCTGCAGCGTGTTTACATTCGCCCGGCTCGACCGGAAACCCAAACAGGACTCAGGATTGTCACCGTATCAGAAACCAGTAAGCCAGTATTTGTGTGCGAAATTACAAACGTTCTTATTACAGGTGTTTTTACGAATTTGGAACCTGTAGTATAAGCCCAGGTAAGACAAACACATTCGCTGCATTCTATTAGAACTATAACAACTGGTGAATCACATCCTGAAAAACCCTGACAAATTTCTCAGCGAAGAGAACTATAAGCAGGTAGGTTTTCAGAGCAGGATTACAGTTTGAAATTTACAAATCGCTTTAGTCTATTTCAGCAGCAATATTACACCTGCCACAGATGTACACATATCTAACTCGTAGTAAACCAAGTTTATTAAAGAGTAAGGGCATTTTACACCTACTAGCATATCACTTCGACTTAATCACTGCATGCGAAGTTACTCTGTGCTACTTACCTACATTATACTAAAGTAAATTCGAGGAAAGATGGCAATCATGCAAGTTGTTTACATCTTATTGTAATATTTTTGAACATTTTTTTTTTTTAAATTATGATTTCAAAAGTCTATACTTTGTTTGCGAATAACTGAGTACTTCACAAACCAACCGTTTCATATAAGTTTGGATGAATTTGACAGCAACTTATGGGCAATAATTTGTAATAGGTTGTGATTTGTAGCACTACACAATACAAACTTTGAAGTACAAATGCTGAAATGGACATTTAAGGTTCATTTTAGAGATAAAAATGTCTTCTATTGTGCAACAAATCACTAAATATTAAAAATTATACTGCCCATAAGTTGCTATCAAATTTATCCAAACTTACATGAAACACAGTATAAATTTAAAAACTAATGCTATAATAATCTTACTGGTATAATGTTCACAGCGAAAACGGAGATTAATAGCATTAAATGTGATAAGAAAATGTTAGAGAAATTATTATTATAGTTAATCCTAGGAATAACACAGGAAGAATGAACACAGTGCAACATATTTATGTTATTTCATCAATGTTGCTCGATAAACTCATGATTATTTATTCATAACAAAATACGGTAATTTTTTTAAACATTTCACAGTTACACTGCTCAGCCTAGGGAACAGTGTCTACAAGGAAAGCAATTTACAATAAAGTACGAACGCCACACACGCGAAAAGACTCAATTCGCCGTCATGACCATTAGTGTTAACTAAGCTAACACAGTTAATAACACCGAGGTCAACACATGTTCTTCAATAAACAGCCGAAGTATAATGCATTGCATTACTTATCACTGCAGAAACTAGAAATACATTTCCTAGATGAATTGATTTATTTTACACGAAGCAGAAAAAATACGCCACAGTAAACTGTGAAAGGTATATTGAAAAAAAGTTTTAAAAGGTTTATAAAAACGCGTTTAGTATTGGAGATTGCAGTAATCTGAAAGTCAAAACAGGAAACTACAACAAACCAGTCCTAGATAAACAGGTTTCGCCATCTTCGCGAGCAAAAATCTTGCTAGTCTACGATGTACTATCAATGATGCTGTAATTTCGTTAAGGTCGCTGCCAGCGGCAAGACATTATGCTAAAAAAAATGCGTCACATTGATTCAGAGAGCAAAAATGATGACGTAACAGGCCGTTTAGCATTCAGGTTTCAGTATGTAACGCAGCGTACTAAATACTAACTATTCTGGAATGCTCAAGTGGAAACACAGCGCTTTAGACCTAAATGTAAATCCCATCACTTCATTACCAATAAAAAAAACACATAGAGAAAAAAATTGTTGGTACAGCCAACCATTAATATGTTTGATGGCCAAACACGCATCTAACAGTTGAACCAAGCAAATATTTGGTTGCCAGTAATATTAATTTAATTGTTTCAAAAACATGGTTCAGTACAGAGGAAGTATACATATACTTAGAATAACACTGCCAATATGTTGATACTTTTATACGTTGATACTTTTTAACTTGTTTTTCAAGCAACTAATATAGTGTTAGATCAAATATACATTTACTTGTTACGCCGCATACGAACATACGTAAAGTTGACAACACCAAACATTTTCCTCTTTTCCTAAAATTACTAGTACAATAAGTAGAGAAATGGTGATACATCACAAAAGTTTTTTGTGACAAGATGCCCTTGAAAACGCTGCACTTTCTTGCAACATGTATGATTTGGTGACGTTCTTCTAACACATCGTAGCTGTTAGCAGACAAATAACAGGCATCATATATTACAATAGCGGAATTCTTATTGGCTTAGTCAAATAAGGTAACAGCTCCAAGTACAAGCTAAAGCCAGCAATCTTCTGGTGAGCTGATCGTGCTTTGAAACCCAGCAAACAGTCAAGTTTTCCCGCGATAAACCATCATCTGTCAGAATAAGTGAAGTAGGAAATCAGCAGTCGCAGCAGGGTGATGTAGGGAAGGCGCGAGCGACTTAACTAGCAGTAATTGGTGCGGGCCGAGTCTACGTGCAGGCAGAGGTCATAGTTCAGGGCGGCTATAGGCCCGCTGGCGCGCACTTTCCACGCCGCGTCTCCCTACAATCTCCCGGCCAGCGCATCCTCTGTCCTGTCCGGCGTCACGTCTCCACACAGACGAGAGACAAACACAGTCTGTACTACATTAATAAGCGCTAACTAAACCACTTTAAATATACGCGTTTCTGAAAGTCAACATGGAAAATTACAGAACAACAATACTAGATGATAAAATTACCCAACTTCATGACCAAACATTACTCAAATAAAATTAAATTTTTACAGGCTTGAAAATGATAGAAGTCATTAAATTTAATTCTAAAGTGAAAATAAATCAATTTCTCGTTTATAACTATCAACTTATTGTAACTTAAAAAATTCTGGTAAGCTCTAAGATGGTCAGTTTACACCCATTACTACGGACCCCTAATTTCCGCGAAAAGATTTTTGCCCCACTTTGTTTCAGTGACTTACGTACACATCTGCAGCTCTGCTTCATAATCAGTGATTGGACGTCTTATCTCTGACGTGTCTTGCGGTTTTACTGGCAAATCACATACTTGTGACGTTGTCGTAGCGTTTTGTGATTGGCGAAGTCAAATTAGAGACATCGCTTCACAAATACACACTGCCAATAACCATGCAGTAGAACTACAGATGTGGACGTAAGTCACTGAAACAAAGTGGGGCAAAATTATTTTCGCGAAAATCAGGGGTCCCTACCCATTACCGATACCAGCGCTCAAGCGGCAGAAATTTTTCCTGTGACAAACTTTTAACATAGATCTTTCTAACTTGCAGAAGAATTAACCTTACTTTCAGGTTATGTATACATTTCTGCCACTTCTTAACATGAACAAAGCGATATTTGTAACTATCATATATTATATCATACATTATACCGTACACAATAGTTTGAACCATGTTACGTATAAAGAAACCAAGCGCTATTTTTTTTAAGTAAGCAGCAAAGATATGAATTTAAATCTCACATACATTAATAAATCATATTTCCTTTTATGGAATCCTGTCCTGTAAGATTGTCTTGTAAGCAAGTGGAATTAAATGCCAATATTAAACTTTAAACCTAGGATTACTCAGCTGCATCACAACCGGCACTTGGATCTTTTTCTTTTATGCATAAAATGGTTCATGTAACGTCTGAGTTCACAACATATAATATTTTTGAATTATTATTCTAGGCAAGATGTTCTTTGAGAGTTAGTTCCTACTTTATCGTAAACTTCTTATACCCACGATGATGTATTTGTTAAGCGTAATTTGTCACGCCTCAACTAAATGTACGAGATTACGGTGTCAGCGATTGCTCTTCAAGAATACGTTACTCGAGAAAAATTTTCCGCTCTGAAAGTTGGCATCAACAATTGTTTAGCTTTGCTTTTTTTTTTTTTTTTTTTTTAATTTTGCAAACCGACTTTGAGAAACCCATAATTTTAAAGTGACGCTTTTAGCGTTAAATTATGTGTCACGCCCTATTTAACAGACAATAGTTAGCCCAATAGCATGACTTGGCGTATTTACGTCACCACATGGCGGAAATATTTCCAAGTATAATCAGCTGCTCTCGTAGGCAGGTCCTTATAACTGGAATACGAAAACCGAATCCTTAGCAGAAGATTACCCAGTTTTCCTCTTCCGTCGGACAACTTATCAACTAAAAATAAACGTTACACTGAAATAACAACGAAAATAAATCACGCACCCATAATAACGCAATTTGTTAACAAATACAGAAGTTTTATTTAATACACTGAAAAGTTAAATGTAGTAACGTAAATTATATTTCGAACATGGCAATAATAAAACGTCTCTCTCCATAAAATTATGATCCGTTTTCTGACGTTGGTATTGGGAAGGGTTGAATTGTAGCCACAGATTAGCCAACTTTGGACGTGTTCAACGAAAATAAAGTTCTCGTTGTTAAACATGCAATACGCTCTCTGTCTGTAGGCCTATGTGTACTAATAAATTAAGTAATGACTGTGTACAACCATCAGTGAATTCATACACGTTGATATGACAATAAAAAACAATTTATCACGTATAAATATGACGGATTGGTTCCTCCTTCCATACTAAGGTGTTGTCACACATACCACAATCATGCTACCACGAATACATATAATCATGCTGCATAGTTATAGGTGCCGCAAGGTTAGTTCTGATATATATATATATATATATATATATATATATATATATATATATATATATATATACACACATATATATATGCACACATTTTGACAAATGGCACAGAATTATTAGTAACTTACCATTATTTAAAATAAAGATAAGGACCTACCTTATGACGTTTTATTTCGAAAAAATTCACAGTTGTCTACTTACTAAAATGTAATATTCTCAGTACTATTCTTGCAACATTTACAATTCTAAAAAGCTTAACCTACCGTCCGGCGCCTATATCCATTTACAATTCATGTCTGTAAATGTGACGAAGTTATAAACTCTGTCTACTAGGCTTGTAGCCAAGTGTTTTAAATTGTGAAATAACATCAGAGTACGTCTATTTTATTGACTTCATTTTTTAAGATGATTCTTACAAACTCTTTCTACGTAGAGAGTAGCAAGGCGAATCGGAACAGTAGTTTCTGTAATGCTGCACTTACATATTTGTGAATGATATATTTTTTAAGTACACTTCTTAAAAACGTGTTGAAAGATAAAAAAAAAAATCGTGAGGTTTCTCAGACGACAGTATTCTTCCAGAAATTTCACACAAAATACGTTTTGTTTCAAAGAGTTAGCTTCAAAAATAATCAATTGAGTATTTTTTTTTAAATATTCATTGTCCAATTTTAATGTTATGGCAACTATAATTCAATTATACTTAATCATCGTAATTCATAAAATACGAATAGCGTATATATAGGCCGTATAGTAAGATATAAACACAAGTGGTTGAAATGAGACGAAACAATGTTCTTAATAAAAAAATCCTAGCAAAACCTTCAAGACTATCTATAAATAAAATCACTATTATATTTCCTGACAGTGTTCTGGGCACGTCTCCTTGGCAGCATAACGCTCCGCACGTTGTCTGGATGATAACCAAGTCACGAGCCTAGACAAATACTGACCAGAATTGTTTTATTGTATACAACAACTAAATAGCCATTGCCAGTTTCGTTATTTGCCTTTTGCCATTATTTCCTTTCATTAATCCTAAAATAAAAGCTGTTAAAGCAAACCCCTAGTTCACTCAATTAACTCAAAATTGTTTTTTTACAGTAAAGAACTATGTTTATGGTATAATTAAAGCTTTATTACACCAACTGTATTAGTTTATTATAAATTATTATAGTTATAAATATCTTAAAATGTGCATTAGTGAAATACCGGTTAATTATAGTACTTAGTTTACATACAGAACGTTTATTTTGAAGAATAAAATCAATGTAGCCTGTATAACGTATATCAAGTTAGTAGTTATGAACCTTCTACGTGATGGTACGAATTCTAAACCAACGAATGTCGGCCGAAAAGAAACCTGACACGAATGGCATAACTGCAGCAATGCCATGGACATGAACATGACTCAAATATGACGGTTCAATACGTGACCAAGTCACGGATACTCAATCACAGTATAATCACAAGAACCACAGTGTAACGCCACTGTGGAATCACTTCATTCGTCTAAATACTAAATAATTATTCTGACAGTTCTGATAAGGTAACTCGGGGGAATATGCAACACCTAAGTAATTTTAAAGCCATAATGTTTGAATATACTGCGCAAAAAAATATTACAATAGGGTACAATTTTTGTTGGATACTTGTGTAAGTCATAAATGAGTTTTTAAAACCAGTTTAAATAATAATCAACTAAACATAAAACATTTGTATGACTGGCATCTTCCCCGAGGTAACTTACACACGTATACACGTGAATGATTAAATTTTGAAGACTACATAAATACTTGGTGTTAAATCTGTTACAAAAGAGACCAACATTTTCAAAACCACGCCAAATTCGTACATTGTTATTACGTTTATGCACACTGTCGAACGCCCTGAACAAAAACCAATTCTAACATGATCATGCTGCTAAGTCAGCTGATGTAAATTGTGTTATTACTACGGTTCCTCTGTAACCATCGCATATTAATAAGCGCCGCATTAAAGGCAACAATGAAGGAAAACTGAAAGAGATAATTATAAAGACAAGAATATTCCTTTAAACGTTATTAGTTATTTGTAATGTTACATTGCGCTGTAAACATTTTTAGGCGTATTACAAATTGTACAACTCAAAGTTTCTTTCCAATACTGAGATATTATTTCAAAATATTGCGGGTCAGAATGTTTCGAAAATGTTTTCATGTTCTTTTTCAGTAACATAACTACAAAGTTAGATATATATTTAGTTAAATGCGTTGTTGTTACTGGCACAATATGAAATAGGTATCGTTTATAATCAAGGTCGACACACCTAACAACATTACTAACTGGGCTCAGGTGTAGGCCTATTTAGCACAAACACGACGCCGTATAGTTACGCAAAACCCGTGGAATGTCAGATTAGTTTAAAAACGTTACATACAAATCAACCTCCACGTATAAGTTAAGTAACGTCAAAACACATACGTTACACATTCCAAGCATACATATTTTAAGAGGCGAACAATCTGTTTTAAACTTTAAACTGTCTGCAACAAGCGTTTCTCATTTCAACATGAACTGTTTAGCAAAAAATCGAAACAACTCAATGCGACAACAGAAGGCATCTATCTATAATAACCGAACATCATGAGAACTAAGTTTGTCTTACGATAAAAAAAAAAACGGTCCCGCAATTAAGCATGATAAATTAGATTCACTTTAAAGCACTAAAGCTAATAGGCCTACACAAAATTAAAACCTTTACGATTTCCTGCAGACTATTAAAGTACTTATTCAATAAAAAAATTGTGCTCCAAACAAAAGCCGCACATTAAGGTGGAGAATACAAAAACCATACTTGTGAAAGCAAACGGTAACGATGTATTACATTACATTACTGTTCATGCTACAAAGTAACACTTAGCGTGTAAAATAGACCGCACGGGCTGCTATCACACTAGCCTCGTTAGTAGAAAACCGTGCACAAACGACAGTTTCGGCGCAACAACAACAACTTCTACACATGTAGCGATAAAGTAAATTAGTACTTTTTATGTTATCTAACATCAAGTAGCGACTATGTTTTAATACACCACTACTTGAGCGGTTGTGATATGAAACGCTGCTAAAGCGTGGATTTACAACGTCATATTTAACACGGAGTTAATGACTAATAGGGTGAATAAAACTTAACCTTAGGCGACTGTTTAACCAACAATAGGCTATATATTTTATCAATTCCTTTAGCATCACAGCGTTCACAAGAACATAATGCACAGCGTTTTAACGTAATAGTTAATTACGAAAGGACCACTCTAGCAAAATACGTATAAGACCTAGTACAACTTAATTTCTAAGATTGCTATATACGTCTGTTTTGTACTATGTTAAAAACCTTGTAATAGTTGGTATGTTTAGCGCTTATTTGTCACAACGCCCTCTCGTCTTAAGAGCGCGCTATTCGCAGTGGGCTCAGCACTCTAAATTATATATTTTTAAAATCCCACAAACTCAACAGCCGTTAATTAAGAAAGTGTACAGTTATTTAATATGCCTGACAGCACATTAATCCAAAACAATTTATAACACGAAGTTCTACATCAACCAGCGTACAAGCCCC
Source organism: Medauroidea extradentata (assembly GCA_003012365.1). Lineage (NCBI taxonomy): Eukaryota > Metazoa > Arthropoda > Insecta > Phasmatodea > Phasmatidae > Medauroidea > Medauroidea extradentata. The sequence goes on from PNEQ01048897.1 coordinate 34,428, forward strand.
ACTTTCGAAATGTCGAGCGTACTTCAACTACTGTAATGTTGTGAACTATTCAGAATATAGCGGGTACTAAAATATTATCTTGTGGCCTCAATCATTAACTTTAGAGTATGATGAAACCTATACGCAGTGTTTATTACACACGTTGCTATGCTGATATTAACAAGTAGGCCCTACCAGGAATACATAAATTAATTGGAGAGAAAAATCAATAAATACATCATAAGTACCAATTTTACCTTGAACAACCTATAACAGTTTTTCTGGAGGATGTACAGCAAATAAATCTAGAAAGAAACCTAAGTGAACAATCGAAATGTTAGTTAACTTGACGGATATTACTGGAAAAACACAATTTAACGGCTAATTCTTCAATTTGACTGAGAACCAATACCACTGATAGCCTATTCTCGGTAAAACAAACCGTTCCTGATTCCCAGATTCGCTTCCTTTCCTACTTGGTAATATAAACACAGCAGTGTCAACAATACACAAAACATAGATTTACCGCACTAGAATGATCAAGTATGAAGACTCAATAAAATCCAGTTTTCGAGTATTATTACTTTCAGAGTGAGTGATATTTATGTTCTAATAAGTTGACAACTTGCTAGACGATGTAGTATCTAAGTGTGCGACAGTTATTTTTACGTTATTGGTTTGTTCCCATTAGACTGGACCAATTGAGAACTGTGGCATACAGTTGAACATTTCTCTTTCGTCTGCATGCCGCTAAATATTGTCATATAATTGTCTCCCAATCCTGTAATGCGCAACAAGCAGTTAAATTTCTCGCTACATTTTGTACGCTTGAAAACTCTAACTCGGGATACTTTCTGAACGCTCAAACTGGCCTGATCAGGTTAACCTCGTTACTTAAATATAACCATCTGAATATTTCACTATTTCTATCATAGTCCTATGGACTGAGACGCGGTTAGCCGAGAGACAGTAATGAGCGGGCGGCCGCGGTTATATTAAGTAACCTGCTGGGGTTATGTATATTTGGTCAGTAACATGACTAGGTTAGCTGGGTCACAACAGTATATGTCTACCAGTCTGCTGCAAGCGAGGGTCCGGTAGTTACAGTTGGAGATGCTTCAAGCTGAAACACTGGACTAACCTGGTGACTTAACATAACCGTGTTAGGTGTAGACAGGGTCCTGGCCTACACTACAGCAGCAGGTGGGGGCCGCGGCGGCGGCGCGGCTTGTCGGGGGCGGTCGCTGCCAATTGGAGGCAATTGCCGTCCCCGCGCGTGGGAGAACACATCCTGTTGGGGCGGCGCTGGCACAGCGGGACGCTGGCCGCGCTGTCTAGGTGCACACACGCCCCGGGTCATGCACGCGTTCTGCTCACACTTGACGCACATCCAGTAACATTCTCCTCATAAATATTGCTTATCGGTAGGGACCCTTGTTTTCGGGAAAGAATTATTCTACCCCACTTTGTCTCAGTGCCTAACGTGCACACCTGCAGTTATCTTCTGGTCAGTGACTGGGTAATTTAACTCTCAAGAGACTTGGGATTCTACCGGCAAATCATAGACGGGGGGGGGGGGGTGTTGCAAGAACGTTGCTGTAATTGGCTCACGACTCTTCACATAGACACGCTACCAATAACCATGAAGCAGAATTGCAGACGTGCACGTAAGACACTGAAACAAACTATGGCAAAATTCGTTTCACGAAAAATAGAGGTCCCTACTTATCAGAGCTAAAACCTGAAAATCCGTGATTCCCGTGGGGCACTAGCTAACACTGTAAGTCAGTATCAGTATTCGACTCATAGCCAATAATAAAGAGGATATGAAAGCAAGTCCAGTAATACGAAGTTACTGATGTCTGCTTGTGTGGGCCTACACAGATATTTTTCAACACTATCCCACAGGACACTGAGCCTGCGGTTTTATTCTAAGTCAAGAACGTAGTCACTACTGTGATTGGACAACTGATTTGACACGCCTCTGACGAAAGCAAGTCAGTAATAAATAGAGACATGAACTTTTCGCGAAAAGAATTTTGCCCCACTTTGTTCCAGTGCCTTATGTGTACGTCTGCAGTTCTGCTTCATAGATATTGGCAGCGTGCCTTTGAACTGTGGCGTTTCTCATTTGACTGTACCAATCACAATAAGGTTACTGTAACACCACACGTCTGTGATTTGCGTGTAAAACCCCACGACACACGAATGTCAAAACATCCAATCTCTGACCGTGAAGTAAGTCTGCAGACGTGCACACAAGTCACTGACACAAAGTGAGGCAAATTTCTTTTCGCGAAAAGTTCATGTCTCTAGTAATAAATACGGAGATAATTAATGAGGATATCACGTACGGTTAGAAGCCAATGTCTAGTCGACTGTGTCCAGTGCGTGTGTGGGACTGGCAAGTCTAGGCTGCCAGACGTATTCGATAACTACGCAAGCCTAGACACCTTGTTTCTTCATGGAAACATTTCAGCGCATGATAGATTTCTGCAGCTATCCTATACAAACACTTCCAGGTCTTCCTTAGCGAACGGTCACGCGTACAGGACTGGGTCAGTGACGATTAACATTGGTGTCTAACCAACGGCTGTGATTCGAGCGCAAAAACCTAAACGCGCAGAATTTAAAAGCGAAATCGTTGTATTGCAGTACTAGTGGCTACACTATTTGAACTCTGATTTAGCGACGCAACAGACGATTGGCTGATAGGCTTCAATGTGAAGTAATCATGCCTGTTTTTTAACGCGTGTGTATTAGTCAAGACCAACACAGAACATATATGATTCGTCTGCACACAGATGAAACATGTTACATAACCGTCTTCCAGTCTAGCTCTAATAACTCCTATCGTATATAGACTATACTTTCAACAGCATTATTGCCTATGCAACGTTTCTTTTCAACAGTACGATGTGTATACGCGAAAACTTTTCCCTTACACTCGAAGGTGACATCTCATTAACAGTTAAGCATACTATGCAGCTGTGAACACCTATGAAGAAGTACAACCCAATTGTGTGATAAACCAGGACGTCACAGCAACTGGCAGTGTATGTGAAACGTACTTACCGAAGAATCACATCCAAGCTACTGTTACAACATTTCGTGGAAGTACGAAGACTTGGGACAGTTGCCGACCGGACGTGTCTCGTGGTCTACCATAGCTTCCACAGCTTGTGACGTCCAGATATCCTGCCTCTCTGGTCGGTGTCCGCTCAGTCACTTCACTGATACGTCTTTGTTATCTACACGCAGTAAACATTGAACATGTTTCTAGTGCTAAACCCTGTCATTCACGAATAACTAGATAGCCTACAACAATTATCAAGTATCCGACTATTGCTCGCTTTGTTGGACGATTAACACAAAGATAAAGTTCAAAAGAAACTCGCCTAGCACACAAAAACCCAACTCGGTCTGCAACTTCCATATGAGAAAAACTCCCGTTGCTCCTTGATTCATGTTCGTTTTGTTCTCGTCTGTCCTTATGAATTACTTTCTTTACAAATGACGCCAGAACAGTGCCGGTTGTTGTCGAATATTCTGTAAAATCAGATCCTGTAGTTTTAAAAGTAATAAATCACCAACGTCACATAATCGACCTTGTTATAAAGAATTGCACAACGCAATCAAACATCACCTATAAACGTGTGGGTCTCGAAAAGTCGAGATTTAATAGTTACGTAACCCATGCAATCGTGCCCGATTCTATTCGCCCCAATAACTGGCGTTTAGGTTAATATTACTCGAAGTTGCACCCACATGTTAAATTTCAACACAACAGACAAATCATTTTGATTTTTAAAAAAAGCCAACTAAATAGGCTATATCTGCGTTCGTGGGCGATAGCCACTCATGAAACGCACTATGTATTATGTGTGTAATACGACGCTAAGTCGTACAGTATCGTATTTATTGCAATAGGCACTTTGCAAACACTGTTTTGATACATAACCTAACAATCACATCGTCAAAAGGACAATTCAACAGAGTTAGATGAATATGACATGTAAACGATAACGCCAACGCTAGAACTGTAAATTTTTTTGGTCTATTTCTATTACTGACAAGTTCGTTTGCACAATTTACGTCCTTGGGTACAGGTCGAAGATCAACGCGCTTTCATGCATATTAACCAGGCCGTTTTAAAACAAAACTAGGTAACATACTACATCAGTTCAAAACTCAGTTATCCGCAAACGATCCTGGGTTCGAACTCCTGCTACGAAATGGTTTGTTTATACCCAAACGGAATAACGAAGGTTAGTGTGGCGGTACCATTTTCTATAAAATCTAATAATTTAGGACTTCATGAAGTTGTATTTTAGATGTTTACTAAATTTGTCGCACTTGAAGAATCGGGCAAAGCCAAAGTATTACGGTGCTAGGTTTTGTTGTCAATCTTGTTAGGCCTGTAAACAATACCTTGCTGAATAATACGTGAAACACAGCGACAGGGTAGGCGCACAATTCCTAGTTGGTTTTTAATTTAATTTCCAGCGAAATCATCTCCGTCACGTGCGATCTTCAAAACAAACCGTATCGTTGACGGATGCTGAAGGAGGGGGGGGGGAGGGGAGGAAGGGTGACACAGTTAAGGAAATGGGGCTCACCTCTGATCCTGCTGAAGGATTTCATGGCTTTAATTCCCATCACGGCGCGCGTCCGCCAGTCGATGCACATGTGGGAGAAGGTCACTACAGCACATCCAGCGGCCGGCCTGCACGCACAACACGACACCCACACGCACCTGTCATGCCGCGCGACGCGAGCCGTGAGAAGAGAAGAGCGCCTGTCGCCCGCCGCCTTTCACAACACACTGCGGGCGCAGAGCTGGCCGGGAACCCCTCCCCTCCGCTGCTTCCGTGGCTTCCCCTCAGCCAGCCCCTCTCCCGCCTCGCGGGGTTTCATGAATGAATACTCTCGCTGCAGGGCGCTTGGGCCCGGGAGGGGGCGTGGGAACCTGCGCGGCCCCTACCTGCCTCACGTCAGCTGGAGATAACAGCCGTCACCTCTGTCTACGTCCCAGCATCTTGCTCCTTCCTCATCTACACACGCACATTCATCTCCTGCCCACTGGGAGCACTGTGTCGAACTAATGCTGTCAGCGAGTCAGGTGCCTACACATTGCAATATACACTATTATAAAGAGCCACGAGTTACTCACCAACTTTGTTACTGGCAGTGTGTCTTTTGTTCAGACACGGCTCTCATTTGACTGCACCTTTCTGAACAAGGTTATCATGACACCACACGTCTTTGAATTACCAGTAGAACTCCAAGACAAGATAGACTTGACATCCAATCTCTGACCATGAAGCAAAGCTGCATAAGCACATAAAGGCTTTGAGACGTAATGGCGAAAAAATATTTTCACTACAAAATTGCGGCTCTAACTATTCATTCTGTAACGCTCCGACGCAGTAAATCCGGATTCGATTACCATGAGTTTCAACCAAGACTTTTGCACGTAGGACACATGTCGGATGATGCCGTTCATCGACGAGTTTTCTCAGGGATATCCAGTTTCCCCAGCACCTTCATTCCGGCACTGCTCCAAACTTACCTCATGTCAACCCTCTCTGACCAAAATCAGTTTACAACCATTCTACTTTCTTTTACACTAACACACTTTAAAATAATATTTTTAATATTACAGACGTGGGTTGAAACATGGGATGGGAGAGGGATACAATTATGTTATGGAGTACAGTTGTTAGCTGTGACTAGCGAAAAGATTACTTCATGTTTATCTGTACCAATTACAACAGCTTTAGCGAACGAAACTGACATACTAATTAACCTACACTACTGTTTTGTTATTTACACACTGCGGGCAAAACATTACTGCAAATTATGTCTTTTTTAGTCGATTATAATTACGTTTAGGCGTAATCTCGTGTAGCCTGCAATTAAATTAATAATACCTAATAATGATAAAATTTCGGTCACTGACAAAAAAAAACATTATTTCGAGACAAGCTAGCATACGGAAGAATAAAGGTGGTTAATCCCACTTGTGTTCCCATTGCACTTATGTCGTTCTAAATTCAATAATTTATCTACACGCGAAGGGGAAAAAAAAATACCTAAAAAAATTGGGTCACTCACAGCCAATGATAGTGAAGATAAGACAGACAGAAAACCAACTCTCTGGGTAGTTAATAACTACACATATCTCACAGGCTGAACACAGTTATAGGGCGTTCGGGATAAAGTGAGCACTAATAATTTAACCTTTGAAAAATATCACTAGCCATTAATGCATACCATTCAATGTTATCGATAGTTCCCTTACTACTTGTAAGGTTGGCAGCGAAATCACGCAATATAGTTCCGTGTATTTTCCTATTTAAATGCAACAACATTGAAAGAAAATCTACCTAAAACGACATAATTGTATTCTATACAAGTAAAGAACATTTTAAAATCAAACCATATAGGTTCCTACCGACTGCACAGTTTATCTTACACGCGCAAACATCAAGTGACGTGTCCAGAGAAGTTAGACATTTCTCGTCGTTAGTCGTTGCGCGCGGAGAGATACGAATTGGCTGAAAGTAGAACTTTAGCAGGGCTTTTTTGAGTGCTCACTTTATCCCGAACCGCCTATACCAAAGTTTGTGCACAATATCAACAGCGAAGAATGATCAGTGACACAAAGCATCAACTGTAGGCTACAGTAGGGCACTGAAAGCTGACGGGCTGGGAATATTTCAGCTGGCCGAGGCTAGAGGATAATTGGAGAGATCTAGATAAGTGGCTCGCAAGGGCATTTGTCGGCCAGCTGAATCTTGTTGGCGGGGGTTGTGGTAGTACTGTATACGGCCGTGAGTCGCTCTGACCTTTACCACTCTTCGTGAATTCACGTACTTCGTAGAACGTCATTGTTCTTCACATCGTACTCAGTAATAGACGCCCGCACGGCGTAGCGTAACTAGAGCGTTCCTACATAGCAGAGACCTGAACAATCACTCGAAGGACATACACTTTGAGCTAGAGCTGTGCATGTTCTCGTCTGAGAAAGCACACTGAGGATGGAAACCAAAGGAAGAGGGGCATCAACCGAAGGGGCGTTTCTGTGAGTGAAGCAGAAAAAAAAGGGACAGAAAAAGCGCTCAACTTTTAGTCGGTTTTCTCACAGGGAAAAGTTACTTAAGGTTTTTTATAAACAGGTATGTATTCACAAAGAAAACATCTAGGTTACTATAGTGAAAGTATTTGTTTAATAGAAAAATGTGTATTATAATAGAATAGCGCTATATGACAATAGTTTGCTGAGTTCTCATTTTTTTTGTTGTAATCGTATTGATATTCCAGTATAAAAACTTCCACTCTAGTATTAGAGGTACAGCTTTCGCATTTGCCTAAAAAACGTTTTACTGTCGTAAGTATATTGTTCTCTGAGAAATTATAATACACAAATCATTCTGAAATGGTGCTAATTTATTAACCAGGAACGCTTCAGCCAGTTTGCAACTAGATATTAGGTTAATTCTAATACAGGATAGGAAACCCCTTGAGCACATGTACATATACATATAGGCTTATGTGGAGAGCTCTCAGCCGTCTCTGTTGTGATACCAACATGTAGCTTCGGGCAAAATATGCGAAGAAAGGTATACCATTTAATACGTGTAGCGAAATTGGTGTAGTACTTGTAAAGTAATCTTAGTACTTCATATAAGTTTGGTAACCAAAATACAACCGTTTCACTTTCAATCGTTTTAGAAATTAACTTAAAACGAAAATGCCAAGACGATGTAAACTAAAATCGTCAGCAAGTCCATATATTGCATTAAAACATCGTATGTGTGCAGAAATATCTGAGAATTATGTTTGCAGTATGACGGCAAGGTGCCCCACAACTGCTAGTCGTCATGGTATCACTTCACAGCAAGGCAAGGAACATAATGAGCTCTCTACATGCATATATGCTCGGTGGTAAGATCAATGTTATTGGTTTGGGAACATACAGTTTCCGCCACTAGTTGAGCTGGTATCAGTCAAGGGTCAAACCAAATGATGGCGGTTGTGGAGAGGACTTGGTTCTTCGGCAATGTTTGACTTTGCGCCCGAATCAGAACCATCCCCACTGGGAATATAATCCAGATCACCGTGGTGGGATACGAGTGGTCTCACAAATACACCGTCACTACCCCTGCATATTTAATAAATAAGTATTTAATATTTAGTGTTTAGCAGGTTACGTTACTAGCTGACCATTAAATATATTTAACTACAAAATTTTCAGGACAATTTTAGTTCTAATGTATCGCGCTACATGACAAGATTAGAACCGACAGCTGGAACTCGACGTTAGCATAATTAAAAAAAAAAATGTCAAAACAGAGTATACGCTAGCAGTTTCCTCCAGAATTGTGACCTGGGACCTTATGGCCCGAAGTCTACAATTGCAATCTCGGCTACGAAGGAAACGAGATGGCTAAGAAAAAAATAGGCACCTTCATAACGTAAATTGATGAATTAAAATACTGTACGTTAAAATGAAGAAAAATACTTTTACCCTCGGTACTTCTTTACGGATTGCCAGGATATTGCATGGTTTGTTTTCTTATTCTCGTAATGCCGGTTTAGTTCGTACCTGTGTGTCTTGCAGCTCTTATGAAAATAATTTTATGAATTGTCACTAAATAACGTTCCTTTAGTCCTTCTTTGTCACTATCGCGAAACGTGTTGACCATGTCTTCAGAAACGGACTAACTATTCTGCTGTTAAAGGAATGAACATGTTACCATTTGAACTAAAATTGTTTGTTAATAGTTTCAAAAAAATATTTAAAACTATTTTTAATTAAAAATTTGTTTTATTCTGCGAGTGAAAGTTAAACATATTAATGTACTGGTTTTATATATCCATAGTTATGGCTCATGTTGTTTTTTTGTTATTTTACTATTTTAGGCTACTGTTCATGTATGGTTTTAATTTATGTTTCTTCGAAGTGGATTTGTTTAACTTGACATTTTCCCCACATTTTATAAAATCGATATATGGATCTACGGAAAATACATAACGAATAAAGTTAATAAAATAAACAACTTTGTATGAGTTTCACTATTACCACTTCTTCTCTGAAGTTGTTTTGGTCACCTACCACTACCGACTTCCTTCCCATTTCCTATTAAACTACAAGTGCACTACAACATGATTACGTTATCAGGATAAACACTACACGTGACTTGATACACACGCACAAACTGCCACTGTCCTCTACTGCCCCCACCTCCCACGTCTTTCACCAGTGGCGTATCGTGGTCGTGTTCCAAGCTATGCAATATAAGCTCCGACTATATTCTTTGATCACGTCGTCTCAGCGTGTCTACCTGTTATATCCAATAAATATGTGCTGTGAATCTCGTGGTGTATTACTGGACAATACGTTCCTTGTCTCTTGCACGCTACTGGCTGTGGAGTATACCTGTCCCTATCAGTCTAATGTTCCACAGACAACTCAGTGTTGTGTATAGTCACATACTTAGCAGTGCGTGCCTTGGAACACGACCACAACACGCCACTGCCCCATACACTGAGCTTACATGCCCGGCAAACGGCGTATTTATACTCTAACTCGCAGTTGGGTTTCTCACCAATTACAGCATACAATGTCGATTTATAAACGCAGATGTAATTTCGCGAATTCAATTACTCGCATCCTATTCATAGTAAAGCCCTGGCCATTCGTCCACTAGCTGCTACTAATCGAAAAGTGAACGAACAGACAGAGGTTATGTATAGTACAGTGGATACCAACATGCAGGTCACTGAATTCGCGAGATTTTTCCTTTCCCTAGAGCTGGGTTGTACAATAGTTACGGCCCGGTAGATTTCCCGAAAAGATTTTTGCCCCACTTAGTTTCAGTGTCTTACGTGCACACCTGCAGTTCAACTTCATGGCTATTGGCAGAGTGTTTTTGTGCCGAGTCGTTATTCATTTGACTGTGCCAATCACTACACAAATAACTGTCACACATCACATCTGTAATTTGCAGGTTTAACCTCCACACGCTGGGTGTTAAGGCATCCAATCACTGACCACATAGCAGAGATGCAGGTGCGCACGTAAGGCACTGAAACAAAGTGCTGCAAGAATATTTTCGCGAAAACTACCGGGCTCTAGCAATAACGAAGGAATATTAAAGGGCAGTGTGTCAATACTAGCCTGATATCGTATCGTTCAGCTGACAAATGTGTGTTTTGACCAACCAGACATGACAAACACTGCAACACACACAGTTTATTCGTGTGCATTTTTTTTTATTTTGGCCGTTATTTTTTACGCAGGTGAACCATTTGTTTCAAGGCACGTAGTAGCGGTTACTCAAAACAAAATTATACGCTTCGATATTCGTTTGTCAAGGTGATCCAGTTTCCGCCAATGGGAGCCTGCGCGAACACAGGTAGTGCGTTATCTCAGTAAATCATCTCCACTGTATTATTAGCTGGTTTCCACCGACGCCCCGCACTTACTTTCCTCTGGGCCCTCAGGAAGAACAATGCTGTGATTTGCCAGCAGAACTGGCATCAGTAGTTCGTTGGCTTATCTCCGACACAGTGATACCTAGGGCTAGGAATATTTCGCGACTTCTATACGACCAACATGCTAGAATCCATTATCCTGTATATACCGAAGCCCTACAATTTGTCCATTACCTGCTACTCATTCAGACAACAGACAATGAACGAATAGACGGGGCTTGAGTACGCATAGGACATTGCATTCTAGCATGCAGGCCATTGAACTCGCGAATATTTCCTAGCTCTAGTGATACCACATGATAGGGAATGCAATGAGTTGCTTCTTCATTATTGGCTCAGAGCCCAAGATGAGGTGTCAAATTAGTCAAGGGTCAGTAGCGGAAGTGAAGCGAACTTCGAATTCTAGCCAGTGCACAAATGAAATGGCGCATTTTTCAGGTCTGTAATAATTGCAGATGTGCACATAAGGTACTGAAACAAAAATACGGCAATATTATTTTCGGGAAAAGTTCATGGCTCTATAGTACGCCCCCTAGTGGTGCCTGAGGAAACCCCGGAGGAAACCTTTTCTCAGGACACCACCAAGGATGGCGAGCGAAAGTCTGTCACCACCGTTCCCATTTTTAGATGACGACAGACACCCTTAGGAAAGGCCTAAAAAGTAGCAGGACTGATGGTTTTACAGTGGAGGACGAGAAAAGTCATCAAAATTGAGGGCAGCTTTAGTCACGCTAAGATATTTGCCAATGGAAAATTCTATTGTATGCTTGAAGTCACAAAGTCACACATTTATTACGAGCATTATTACAACTTTTACTAACCAAAATACTAATGGTGAAAACAGCTAAATTCAGTATAAAACAATTATTTCTACAATACATGTGCCAAAACCAATTTGTACAATTTAAGCTACTAGAAAACATTACGTCTACCATACATAGATCAATGCTACAATACATAGTGATTTGTCAAATTCAAACTTAACTGTCCATAATAACG